>CAUYSK010115528.1:0-12401 GCA_963575035.1 Avahi laniger
AACTTTGGGTGCACTGTTGGGCACATTAATTTATTCAGTGCTTATTTATTTATTTAGCCTGGGCTAGAGTGCAGTGGCATCATCGTAGCTCACTGCAACCTCAAACTCCTGGGCTCAAGTGATCCTCCTGCCTCAGCCTCCCAAGTGCATGCCACAGCACCCACATAATTTTTCTATTTTTTGAAGAAACGGGGTCTCACTATGTTGCTCAGTCTTCAATGCATATTTATGGAAGGACTATTATGTGCCAGTTACTGTTTTAAGGGCTTGGGGATATATCAGTGATCTAAATCAATAAGATTCTTTGCCTTCATGGAGTTCACATTCTAATGGGAGAGAGAAACAAAAAGCGCTATGAAGAAAGGAAATATATAGAGGAGATAAGCGCTAAGGAGAAAAGTTCAGCAAAGAAGGTGGGTAGGGAGTTTGTGTCAGGGAATTCACTTTGCAGACATACTTTCACTGAATTCTCACAATCATGTTTGTGAGATGAGAAGCCTGAAATCTAGAAAGGCTAAGTGATTTGCCCAAGATCATACAGTTTAGAAAGCAGTGAAGTCAGAATTTGCACCCAAGTTAAATTTATACTGTCTTAAAAAGTGACTCCTGACATAAAGGATATGCTACAGTAAATGCGATGTGCATTTTATTTCAGTAATAATTCATTTCACTAATACAAGAAACAAAAAAACCTGTAAGTACATGTTTTTTACCGTGGAATTGCAATAAACATACATATCACTTTCCTGTATAATCTTTTTTTTTTTGAGACAGCGTCCCACTCTGTTGCCTGGGCTAGAGTGCCGTGGAGTCATCCTAGCTCACAGCAACCTCAAACTCCTGGGCTCAAGTGATCCTCCTGCCTCAGCCTCCCGAGTAGCTGGGACTACAGGCATGTGCCACCATGCCCGGCTAATTTTTTTCTATATATTTTTAGTTGTCCAATTAATTGCTTTCTATATTTAGTAGAGAAGGGGTCTCGCTCTTGCTCAGAGCTGGTGTCGAACTCCTGAGCTCAAACAATCCGCCCGCCTCGGCCTCCCAGAGAGCTAGGATTACAGGCGTGAGCCACCGCGCCCGGCCCCTGTATAATCTTAATGGCCTTCTGGAGAGAATTTAGAAAAAGCGTCCAGGTCTGTTGAATGGTTGTTTACAGGGAAAACTGACGCAGCACAACCACCCCCTCATCTCCCGATGAGGTCACTGCGGTTCTGCAAGGTGAAAGGCAGTCACTCGCCAAGGCGACAGCTGAGCAGAACCGGATTCGCCAGATTCCCTGGTCTCAGTCGCGCTTTAACCCTCCCAGGCCCGGGGCTACAGGAGAGGGCGCCACAGGTCGGTTCCTCCGCGCGCCGCCAGGGGACGACGGAGTGCAATGGACCCAGAGCAGCCTGGAACTGGGGCTCCACCAGAGCATGACATCATCAGGCGGTCGGGGTGCAAAAGGCAGGTGAGGGAGGTCTTTGATGGAGGGAGAAACCGCAGAAGAAAAGGCGCCGAACTTAGCAATTCTGTTCATTCTGTCCTCCCGATTTCAGTCTGGTCCCACCACTATCCTCTTCCCACTCTTGTCGCCCGGACTTCCCTAAAACAAAAGCCAGTCTGTCGCGACACTGCCAACATTGAGTACAGAAAAGAAGCTAAACACGGGACCTGCGTGATCCTGCCCAGCCGAATTCCAGGCCATCTTCCGCGAACACCCTCTGGGAGACGTACTGAAATACTTTCAGTTCCCTGAACTCATCTAACTCTTTCTCTCTTAATGTCTTTTCGCACCAGCTCTACATGGAGAAATCCGACTGTCTCCCAACCAGATCCAGTCTCACTGTCCCTGTGAAACCTCCCCTGAAAAGACCACCCCCACACTCTTCCCAGTGTGCGGTATTGTCACGGTGTCGCCACTACGCCGTGGGCTTCCCGTCTCGTGTAATAAGCCTCTAGCCGTGTCCTTCTCCTCCAGTGCCCATCACAGAACAAATGTGAAAAGTTCATTACACGTTCGCAGGGTGAACGCAGGAGACAGCACGAAGTTCAGGCGCGGAGTAAGAGTGCTTAGAACAGTGCCTGGTAAGCACCCAACAAACTTTTTGTTCCTTTTTTTTTTTTATCATGCTTCACAGAAAAGTACACTCAACAAACTTTGACTTAATCTTCGTCATCATTTTCACAGCGGCCAAAGGACATCATTGCCCTTTTAAGAGACCCTCTCATGTTTGCCTCTAAACGGAAGTAACCACCTAGGGCTCCGGAAATGACCTTAGAGCCCCTCAGAAACATGGCCGCCAAGCGTTCTTCCGGAAGCGGTCATAGGCATCTCCGTGACGCAGAGCGAGTTAGAGCGTCCCATGGGGTTTCCATGGTGTTGCTCTCAGCCCCCAGTCTCCCGGCTTCCTCTCCCGTCTGAGCGCCGGGAAGGGGAAGGTGGGCGGCGGGTCCCAGCAGCGTCGTAGACGCTGCTTGGGGGAGAGGGGTAGGCGAGTAGGTGACGCTCTAGGCGAGCTCGTTGGCGTCTCCATGGTGCCGAGCGCTCCTGTGCGCCGCTCCAGCGCGTCGGGGCGGGCGTTGCCCCTTTAATCGGCGGAGGGCGGTGCCGAAGAGGTCCCGCGAGAGCTGCAGGGGGCGGGGGGTGGTGCCGAGGCTAGGGGCCCGAGGCGGATGGAGCCCGCGATGGAGCCGGAGACTCTGGAGGCGCGAATCAGTGAGTGTCCGGGAGGGGCACGGGCCGGACCGGAACCGGAACCGGGGGCACGAGGCGGGCCCCTTCCCGGCGAGGGCGGGGTACCAGGCGCCCCCTCCTCACGCCCCGCCCCTGGCTCGGCAGGGGCGGCTCCCGGAATCTGCTCCTCCGACCCTGGGGTGAAGGAAGACTCTACCAGCTGCGCAGCCCCGCAGTGGCAGCGGGCGCCGCCCACTCTTCAGATCTCTGGGCCGCGACCCCCGGGGGGAGTGAGCTGCGCCCAGAACCCCCGTGACGAAGAGAGTAGCCTCCAATCCCCTGAGGCCCAGACTGCTCCACCGAGGACCACCCCCCAAGTCATTCCCTTGGTGCCAGAGAAGGAGCAAGCGAGCAACCCCCAGGGATGCATCTCATACCCGGAGGGAGGGACCCTACTTTCCTCAGGCCCTGAATCCCCCACTCTCTGGCCCTGCATGGTTTCCTTGAGCCTGCAACAACTCTTAGAGTTGCTCATTCCCCGTCCAGAAAGGAGGACCCACTGGCCCATCCGATCCCTCCCGCCGCCCCTAATCTCTGGCCACACAGTGAGAAACCCCCAAATTTTACAAGCTTAGTACAGTTCAGTCTCAGACTCCAAGTTCCCTGTTACTACCCTCTGCCCAGCCCTTCAGACCCTACACCTCTATTCAAGACTCCTTTCCCAGCTCTTGCTGAGCTTCCTCTAGTGGCCTCTGCACCCCTTTTTCAGACACAGCGTCCTACAGCTTAGGCTTCCCAGCCTCCAAATCCTCCACCTGAGTTCCCTAACCCATAATGCTGATGATCCTCAGCTCTCACAACCCCCCTCCTGGACTAGGCCCCTGAAAGCCGTGGCTGGCTTCTCCCTGGTCTAGTGACAGCTCTTTCCCAAGGCCTTAACTGCTATTGGAGCCCTGTCTGTGCTGGAGCCTCCAGGGGAAGCCTTTGGGTTTATCCTCAACTCAGCCCTTTGAACCCGGGCACAACAGGCAGCTAGCTGTGCAGGGTGGTTTGAGGTCATGGCCAGCCCTTTTAAAGCCAGTCTTGAGCAGAGTTGGCCACAGAACCACACTACTTCCATGGATGTTTCAGAGTCAGTCTGGCCAGTGGAAGCGGAGGGGTGGAAAGGTGGCACTCAGCCGCTATTGACTGTTCTTGATGCCGCAAGCATCCAGATCTCAGCAGCAACTTGGGG
This sequence comes from Avahi laniger, assembly GCA_963575035.1. Lineage (NCBI taxonomy): Eukaryota > Metazoa > Chordata > Mammalia > Primates > Indriidae > Avahi > Avahi laniger. The sequence goes on from CAUYSK010115528.1 coordinate 3,891, forward strand.
GGCTGGGTGGGACCCTGGCTGACTGATCTCAGACTGGCTGCAGGACTTATGCTCTGGGTCATACAAAACAATCCCAGGTTTAGCAACAATGTGGATTTTCCGAGAGTCCAGAGAGTCTACAAACAGGCAGAAGTCTGGAACACCTGGGTTTGGCTGGACCCTGATACTTTGGAGCTGAGACTGGCTTCTCTTTTTCTCCCCCTTTGTGTCTTAGCAAAATTGTAAAATATTCCCTTCTAGGGGTTGGAGGTAAAAAGTAGCTTCTGGTAAGGTAAATTATAATATTGTCACCCCTGTGGAGTGACAGGGTGGAGTGACACCCTGTCATGAAACACCTCCGTCTGTTCCTGTGTGTTCTTCCCTGCTGCCTCCGAGGGAAAGTACTTCCCCCAGGTAGAGTTAAGAGGACTGGGGGTCAGGGGCCAGGGAGGTCAGTCAGATCTTGGACCCAGAGCTCTTTGTTTAAGTTAGATACAAGAGAGAATGCTGATGTCACATGACGCCAGTGCTTCTTCCTTGCTGGTTTCTGACTCAAGAGCAGTTTCTAGAATCAGTGTCTCTGCCCTCACTCCAACTCATGTGTCTTGGACACTCTAGGAGACTTCCTGTTTTAGGGTCCCCCAGCTGGGTGTCATTGAGTGGGCATTGACAGTCTGTTTCTACCTCCAGACTGGTGTTCCCCAGCCTTTGGCCATGTTGGAGGACTGGGAGGCAGCGTAAACAGTTACCCTCACCCCTGGAGTGTGTGGAGAGGGCATATTCCTGGTATTCCCAGGTGGTCAACAGGAACTTCATTTCTCTAAGGGACTGGAGAGCCCTTGGGGCTCCTGGAACAGAGATTTGTACCCAGAGAGAAATGCTTGATTTGATTCAGATCTCTGCTCAGCCATATCTCCTCTGGGAGTCCTCCCAGAGAGCACCCCCCGCCTAACACTTTCTATGCTTTCTCCCTGCACTGCTTTCCTTTATAGCATTTCACATCAGTGTGCAGTACTCTGTGTGTGTTAATCTGAGTATTCACTGTTTCTCTTGCTGGGCCACGAGCTTCCTCCGCAGGACAGGGATTTTATCTTGTTCACTGCTAGAGCCCCAGCACCCGAATATTTATGGAATAAGTACGAATTGAATGAATGGCCTCCAGGCACGGTGATCCCAGGGCTTCAGGCTCCTGCCATAGCATTGGGCACCACTGGGCAGACACCACATGCCAGGTTCCCAGCCTCCTGTCCACAGGTCGTTCTCTCTTCCACGCCTTGACTGGGAAAAGAGGAAGTTTAGTGACAGGCTGTGGAGTGAAAACACAGTTCTGGCTACCCCTGTGTCCTCACCATGCGTAAAGTATTGTCCAAAATCAGTCCATATTTCACTCCAACTTTACAAGTGGGGAAATGGAGGTTCCGGTAAGGCTGTGATCCACTTGACTGTTGTTTAACCGACGTTGGGGATCGTGGAGTCTTGTTTATCATCCTTCTCCTGTAGACTGTCTGCCGTTTCCTGGCCACTGCCCATCCTAGATGCAGACTTCCCCAGAACCTCACCCTGCCTGCTCACAGCTGACCCCTCTTTCATTCATTCATTTGCCAAGGGGAGACGGGCATGGACATGAGTGGCTGGGATAGCAGGCTTGGGGACACAGAAGAGAGAACTGACTCAGCACTGCCAGCCTGGGCAGGAGTGGAGAGTTAGGGAAGACTTCCTGGAGGAGGTGATACCTGACCTATTCCTAAGGGGAGAAGGGCTTTCAGAACCCAACACGATCCACACTCATACCGAGGCCCTTCATGCCCTGCCTTGTGCTGTTGTCTATGTCTCTTCTCCTCACGCAGCCCTTGAGCTGCTCAGAGGCAAGCCCTCCCTGGCCTGGTTACCTCCTACCAGTCCCTGCTTGGCCCCAGGCTGAACTGAGTCCCCTCCTCTGGGTTCCTGCGGCTCCTTTGCCTCCCTCTGTCACACTTCATTGAGAACCTAGCTTCCCTTGGCCTACTTCCCAGCCACACAGCTCCTTGAGGGTGGGTCCATGGCTTTTCTCCCTTACCACTGGATCTTCTCTGAGCATAAATCCCATGAGAATTGTGGGGACGCTGTTCTCGGGAGCAGAATCAGAAGACATGCATGCCAGGGGTACAGCTGCGGGGGTGGGGGATGGGGAGGAGCGAAAGGACCCTGAGCACAGTCCTCAAGGTGAGGCCCCTCGGTGGGAAGCGGTGTCCGGGGCCAGTGGACATATGCTCATCTGTCCATTTACCGGATTGGAACGTCAGCACTCAGGTCTTCAGGCTGTCTGGGCAGGAGGTCGTAGGTGTGGCGGGGGCGGGGGGGTTCCCTGTGCTCAGTCACACACCTTTCTCCCCACTGACCAAACCACAGCCACGGTGGGGAATGGGAGAGCAGGGATCCCTCCGCCAGGCCACACTGACCCATCTCCTCCTACAGACAGAGCCACGAACCCCCTGAACAAGGAGCTGAACTGGGCCAGCATCAACAGCTTCTGTGAGCAGCTCAACGAGGACTTTGAGGGGTAGGTGACCACGTCGTCTTGCTCACATACTCTACGGGATCCGCTGCGCACCTGTCACGCACACTCCAGACCCTGGCCTCGGGCAGATTGAGACCCAGTTTTCATTCTCAATGCATTCACAAATTAACGTTGATAGTGAGCACCTGGTACCGAGTGCCCCTGTGTGTTACCGTCTGAGGTGCGCCTTGCCAGATCCATTTTACAGGTGAAGAAATCAAGGCTTCAGGGGACTCAGCAGTTTGCCCCAGGATCTCAGAGAGAAAATAACAGTCCTGAGCTAATCAAACCCTGGCCTGCCTGACCCACAGCCAGTGCTTTGTCGGGAAGGGCCTCCCAGAGGGAGAACTACATGTTCCCAGCAGGGAGGAGGCCAGCAGACCCTTTGCTCAAGGAAGAGCCAGAACTACCTGTGTTAGAATCAGATCACCTGGAGTGCTTGTCAAAGATGCACATTCTTGAGTTACGTCCAGAAATGCAGACTTGACTCTCAGGCAGGGAGGGGACATTCTTAGCAGGCTGCCCAGCTGATGCGGAAGTTTGGTGACCGCAGCTCTGTGTGCTCTGTCTCCATGCGACCGCTGTCAGCGCAAGCACTTGGGAGGCCGTGCAGGATGTGTGTGCTTTGGAGTCAGGTTGCTTGAGTGTGAATCCCGTCCCCTCTTTGGCTGAGTGACCTGGGCAAGTGATCAGTTACCTCAGAGCCTCAGTTTTCTCAGCTGTGGAGTGGGATCGATGGCGCTGTGCACCTCAGAGGTCAGGAGGATTTCCTTGTCTACTTCATGAAGGTCAGGCAGGAAAATGGCACGTGTGGCCCTCGCGCATCGTCAGTGCTCAGTACCTATAAACTGTTACCGTCACTAGTGACAGGTCTTTTATAATCTGGTAGATGATGTCACCAACTCCGCCATGAAGCTGCTCTGACTTCCCCCAGCAGAACGTCCTTTGCCGCCTTGAGTTCCCAGGGAACTGTCTGCCCATCTCTGTGCCACATCATCATGTTCTGCTCCCAGACTGGCTCCTCAGAGGTTGTGGTCATCTCTCCATCCTTGTCCCAGTGGCAAGCTGAGGACACGGCATGTCATTGTTCTTAGTAAAGCCAGCTGAGGGGCTGAGCTCATGCCTCTTGAAGGCCCCTGTCCTGCCACAATCCCAGGCCCATCCAATCCAGAGAGGGAGCGGGGCCTTTGCATATGCCCTGTGCCCGGCAGAAGCCTTGGAGGGCTGAAGTCCCAGTGGGCTAGTATCGTGACCCACCCTCAAGTGACCAGGGCTCCGCGGCAATTCTGGCTCTGTTGTTCCTCCCACCTAGGCCTCCACTTGCCACCCGGCTACTGGCCCACAAGATCCAGTCCCCGCAGGAGTGGGAGGCGATCCAGGCCCTGACGGTGAGGAGAAGGGGAGAGAGGGTGCCATCTGTCCCCTGATCATGTGATTGGCACCAGGGGAGGCCAAGAATGAGGTTCTCAGGGTTCCATAATTAGAGCCCAAGGGAGTTGTGCCACGGTGGCCCAGGATGGAGGTCCGGGCCAGCCCCTGAGGGTCGCACAGCAGCCATTGGGGTAGCCTCCTGCCCCAGCCTCTGTGCACTTAGGGCTCTTGTTGTGGGGTGGCCCCCTAGGGTCATCTGGTCCAGGGGTTCCCCGCTCCAGCCACACATCAAATGCATGTCCAGGGGGCATGTTTAACATACTGAATCAGGGCCCCACCCAGACTTGCTAAATCCAAACTGCTGAAGAAGCTGCGTCTGGGAATCTGCATGTTTGTGAACTCCTGGATGTACTGCAGGAGCCAGCCCTGCCCTCCATGGTCTCTGGACACAGGACAGCACCATCCTTCCCATGGGGCTGTGAGGGGTGACTCCTGGGCTCAGGCCTGAGGTTTTGCATCTGTGTCGGCAGAAGAGGAGAGGTTCACCGTCTGCAGTCCCTATTTTCTAAAAATAGAAAAAATTAGCCAGGTGTGGTGGTAAGCACCTGTAGTCCCAGCTACTCGGGAGGCTGAGGCAGGAGGATCACTTGAGCCCAGGAGTTTGAGGTTGCTGTGAGCTACAGTGTTGTCACTGTACTCTAACCGGGGCAACAAAGTGAGACTCTGTCTCCAAAAAAAAAAAGTAAAAAAATAACATACAAGTGGTGCTCTGTAGCCCAGGCCATGGAGGGGCTCCGGCAGTGCCACAGCTTGGGTATCGCTCATTGCTGGGCACTGTAAGTTGTCCAACTCTGCCCCAGGGGATGGTGGCCAATTTCAGGGGCCTCTGTGAACCTCAGAATCTTCTGTCCTCATGGTCATTCCCTCCCTTCAAAATGCCCACCCTTGTGCTTCTGGGCTCTGGCCAAAATGTGGGAGGGAGGCCGCCGCCCCTGACCCTCCCTAGGGGTTCCCCTCACAGTCCCACCTCCCTGCTCCAGGTGCTGGAAACATGCATGAAGAGCTGTGGCAAGAGGTTCCACGACGAGGTGGGCAAGTTCCGCTTTCTCAATGAGCTCATCAAGGTCGTGTCTCCTAAGGTGGGTGCTCCTAGCCCAAGCTCACACCTGCTCTTTTGGACACGGGTCGAGGAGAAAGGACCCTCAGATGGTAGAGTGACTCACCACCCCTTTTCCTGGGGCGTCCTACTGGGGTGCCACCTCAGCCCCCTGTTAGAACTCAGACCCAGTACAAACACAGGTCTCTGCTCACAGTCCCCTTCATAGCTGATCCCAGGAAGCAGGTATTTCCTTGGGGTTTCGGGGAAGAGCGCGTCCAGGCTGACCAGCACCGGGGCAACCATGGAGCTGCTCGGTACGTAGAGAGAAATGGTTCCGGGGACACATACAGCTGGTCAGCTGCTTTCCCAGCACGAGCTGCTCTGGCCCTGAGGTCACTCCCTGTGGACCTGGCTGCAGTGCCCTACCTGATCTCTGGCAGAAGGTCTCCTTGTCCCTACAACACAAGAGTGGCCTCCTTAGGTCTTACATCCAAAGCCACAGACCTGAGTGATGAGTCTGCCAACTCCATATGGGCCACGCCTCTGGCTTCCGGCCCGTGGCCTGAGTCGTCTTACCATAGGCCATGAACAGTTCTTTTTTGAGATGGGGTCTTGCTGTGTTGCCCAGGCTGGAGTGCAGTGGCTATTCATAGGTGTGATCATAGTGCACTGCAGCCTCGAATTCTTGGGCTCATGTGATCCTCCCACTTCATCCTCCCAAGTATCTGGGACTACAGGCACACACCACCACACCCAGCACTAGTTTTTGGGATTTCTTGGGTGACAGCCCATCCACTTGGCCCTTCCTTGCTCAGACTTATCCTGTGACCAGAGCTGCTGAAGGACCCATCTGGCCCCACATTCTCTCAGGAGTGGACTCTGGTGTAAGAGCCACTCCCCCAGCCCAGTTTGCCACTGGGAGATGCTGAGTGGGGGCCAGGGCCTCATAGTTCCATGCTTGCCCCTTCCCTGGTCAGCCTGGGAGCCTCTGGCTCCTTCTTCCTGAGCTCTCAAGGTTAAGTCTTCCATGAGCTGGCCGCAAACAGGCGCCACACCCTGGGCCTCCCTGTGTCAGTTCTGTGTCCTCACACGGTGCCATTTAACAGATGGGGAAACTGAGACACAAAAGGCTGACATGGCTAGTGAGTAGCAGAGCTAGGAGGTGAACTCAGTCTACACCAGGCTGGTTGGGCGGGGATATGAGGACCCTGTAGGCCAGAGGGCTTCCCAGGGAGTGCTGGGGAGGCAGCCAGGGTTGGGCTGGGCTTGGAGCTGGAGTGGCTGGGGCCAGGCAACATCAAAGGCCTCCCCTTCCCTGCATCCCTGAAGTACCTGGGCTCGCGGACATCGGAGAAGGTAAAGAACAAAATCCTGGAGCTGCTCTACAGCTGGACTGTTGGCCTGCCTGAAGAGGTGAAGATCGCGGAGGCCTACCAGATGCTAAAGAAACAGGGTGAGGTGCCCAGAGCGTGGGTGTGACCAGCGTCTCCCTCCTCTGCTCCCTGAGCTGGGCTCAACAGCTTCAGGGGTTTCTGGGCTAGCAAGGTCATGAGTCTGTCTTTTAACTTCTTGAGACCTTATGGCCTTGGGGCCTTTTCGTGGCTCCGCCTGAGGCTAGCTTGGGTGAAAAGAAGATGGGTTTGGTCAAGCTTCCTCACAAGAGAGTAGCCTCAAATATGGGTGCCCATACCGCTTCCCCCATGCAACTTGACGTGGCAGGTCAGGAGCAGGCCTGGCCCACCGGAGTGCAGAGCCAGCGTGTTGGAGGAAGACCGGCCTCCCCCTTCTCTCCTACCCTTGCCTGCGCCCTATCCCTATCTCATCCCCTGCCCCTGGGCCTGGAACCTGTTGACAGCCTTCCTGACACCTGTCTACCCCAGGGATTGTGAAGTCTGACCCCAAGCTTCCAGATGATGCCACCTTTCCCCTTCCTCCTCCACGGCCCAAGAATGTGATCTTTGAAGATGAGGAGAAATCCAAGGTGAGACTCCAAGGAGACACAGATCGGGACTCCAGGGCCCACGTGGGGATCAGTGGATTCTGGCCTCTGGCTGCCCTGTCTTCAGCCTTTGGAGCAGAGGCACAAGCTGAACATGGCCTCTGTTTATTGAGCAGATACTACATGCTCAGTATGTACCATACAGCATTGCTGCATTTAATTAACACTGGAATAGTGTGAGTGTGTCTGGGGTCCCTGGGGTTGGTTTGAGGGCATTTCATAGGTTGATCAAGAGCTTATATGTCTATGTCTTTGACCCTTTCGATAATATATTAGCTTTTTGTTGAAGCATGTGCTCATGGGTAAGAAATTAAACGGTACCGGAGACGGTAAGATTAAAATTAGGATTAGAACAAGGAGGTAAAAGTGAAAGCTCCTCTCCCCAGTTCCAGCCCCCGAGGGTAGCCACTGCTGAGGATCTCAGATTGTCCTATGGCCACCCCACCAGGTGTCAATAAATTCTCACCATTTCACAGAGAGCTTAAGTAACTCAGGTCCCACAGCCAGGAAATGGGGAGGCAGAGTGTGACCCCAGGCTTCTGCCCCTGGCCGGGGTGCTGCCCTCACAGCCACACCCCTCTGTCTCCGCAGATGCTGGCCCGCCTGCTCAAGAGCTCCCACCCCGAGGACCTCCGCGCGGCCAATAAGCTCATCAAAGAGATGGTGCAGGAGGTAGAGCCGAGCCGGGAGCCCAGGCAGCAGCAGCATGGGGATATGGAGCAGGGCCACCGAGGGGGCTGCGTGTGTCTGCGTGTGCAAGGAGCCCTGCAGTGACACAGCTGAAGGGCTGTCACGGCAGGGAAAGCTGACTGACACGGGGGGACCAATGTGCGGAGGGAGGAATTTCCCAGCAGCCCAGATGGGCTTCTGAAAGGCTGGCTGCGTCTTCCACAAAGATTACAAATGGATTAGGCCTTGGTGTGTGTTTTTAGAATGTACACATAAGTACGTATGTGTGTGTGTAAAGAGAGAGAGTAGATGTTTAATGTGTAGGTAAACACGTGGGTGCCTGCTGAAAATTTATCAATAAGGGCAAGTCATCAAAAAAGGTCGTAGGTCACTAGTGGATAGCACAGATGAGAAGCTAGAAAACATTCCAGCTTGATGGTCCCCAGACTTGGGGTTAACAACAGGAGAATAAACTCAGGTGGCAGCCGCCACCAGAGCAAGGGCTGCCAAGCAGACACCCTGGGGCAGGAGGCTGCCCGCTCACGTGCCCCCCCCCCCCCAGCCGCAGCCCAGTGTAGCTGGATTGTCAGATATTTTTTTCTTTGAAGATGATCGAGAAATCTGGATTTTTGCATGAAATCTCCCAATTCGCTAACAACAACAGCCACTTCAAACTTTTTTAAAAAGCTTAAGTGGGGGCCGGGCATGGTGGCTCATGCCTGTAATCCTAGCACTCTGGGAGGCCGAGGTGGGTGGATTGTTTGAGCTCAGGAGTTCGAAACCAGCCTGAGCAAGAGCGAGACCCCGTCTCTACTAAAAATAGAAAGAAATTAATCAGACAACTAAAAATATATATAA
>CAUYSK010115530.1:0-13584 GCA_963575035.1 Avahi laniger
ATAACTTTAAAATTGTAATGAGTTTAATCTCTGGGAGATTAGCATAGCATAATAAACATGTTATTTTTTTATCTTTTTATTTTGAAATAATTATTTATTCTTAGAAAGTTACAAAAAGAAAGGTCAGAGAGGTCCCACACACTCTTTATCCAACATCCTCTAATTCTAACACCTTCCGTAACTATAGTTACAATATCACAACAGGAAAACGACCTTGATTCCCAACCCCCGGAGTTTATTCATACTTTACCATGTGTGCCTGCATTTTTTGTGTATGTGTGCATTTTCATGCAACGTTATCACATGCGTATATTCATGTAACAAGTACCACAATCAAGACACAGAACAGTTCCACCACCCTAAGTTTTCCTTGTACTGCTTCTTCAAAGCCATATGCACTCTCCCATTCCTCACTTTTTATGGCAACAATCTGTTTTCCATTTCTTAATTTTGTTATTTCAAGAATGCTTCATAAATGGAACTATGTAGTATGTAACCTTTCACGATTTTACTCAGCATAATTCTCTGGCCATTCATCTAGGTTATTCCATATATCCATAGTTTGTTCCTTTTAATTGTTGGGCAGTATCCTATAGCATGAATGCACCATACTTTAATCATTCACCCATTGACAGACATTGGGTTATTCCCAGTGAAACTATTATAAACACCCACAGACAGGTTTTTGTTTGAACATATATTTGCATTTCTCTGAGATAGATGTCCAGGAATGGAACTGACAGGTAACATGGCGATTGCACTTGTTCAACTAAATTAAATTTGGCCTTAAGCTGCCTTCATAGCTAGTACATTGCAACCTAACTTAGTAGGTTGAACGAACTTAAGAGTATTTTCTTGTAACAAGAATCTACTGAAACAGGAGTCTCAGGCAATCATAGGCTGCCGACTGATCAGACCATGTTCCTATAAGACAAATACCAAACTATAAGTAATCGAGCTATTTCTGCATGTCACTTTCTTTTTCTATCTAAAAATATTGCCTGCCCACATTGTTGGGTGGAGCTTTCTGAACCTCTACAGCTCAGGGTGCTGTTCAATTCATGAATCTTTCTCTGTTCAAATAAACTCTGTTAAATGTAATTTGTCTAAGGTTTTTCTTCTAACACACTCATGCTTATCTTTAAAAGAAACCGCCAAAATATTTTCTATAATGATGCTACCATTTTACATTTCCATCAACAAAACATGAATGATTCAGTTTGTCAGAATCCTCATCAGCATCTGGTATTGTCACTGTTTTTTTTGTAATTATTATTATTTTAGCCATTCTGATAGGGGTACAGTCAAATCTTACTACGCATTAATTTTTATTTCCCTAGCGTTTAATCCTGTTGAACAGTTTTTTCATGTGTTGATTTGCCATCTGTATATCCTCTTCAGTGAAATGTCCGTTGTCCATTTTCTTTTTTATTTATTTATATATTTATTTCAGGATATTATGAGGGTACAAACATTTTGATTACATGTTATGACTTTGCCACACCCAAACCATGATTTGGGGTGTGCCTTTCCCCCCCTACAAGGCTTACCGCGTCCATTAGTTGTGAATTTACTCACCCCCAACCCCCTAATCCCTGGAAAATATTACTACCGTGTGAGCACCACGGTGTTGATCAGTTAGTGCCAATTTGATGGCGAGTACATGTGGGGCCTATTCTTCCGTTCTTGTGATACCTCACTTCAGAGGATGTGTTGCCCATTTTCTAATTGGATCATTTATATTGTTTTTGTCGAGTTTTCAGTTCTTTATATATTCTAGTTACAAGATATTATAGATATTTATATTCTTTGTCAGATATATGGTTAGCAAAGATTTTCTCTAGCACACAAGTTTTTTAAAAAAGAAGATAAGGAGACCTTTAGAGATGATATGTAATTAAATCATTTCCTCCAGGAAACATCAGATCTAATCAGTACTCATCAGCTTTGGTCAGAAACACAGAGAACAATTAGGAATCTCAGTTTTAGAAAGAATAATAAAGAGCATGTGAAAGGTTGGAAATTCCTACCACATTTTATCATCATTCTCAAGATTAATCACTTTGTGGCCCAGTGACTAAAAGCATCAAGCATCTATGAAAATTCACTTCTCCATTCAGTTCCTATGACTGGTATTTTATATAGCCTCAGAAGGTAGCTCTTTTTCATTAAAATGTGTTTATTAGATTTGATGGCAATTACATTACTTCTGAATTTATAGACTAAGTCTAGCGTAATATTTTTAATTTTTTTCTAATGGCACAATGAAAATATTACCTATTTGATTCTGATGTATTCTGACTTTGTTAAAGTCACCGAAAATAAGCCAATATGAAATTTTCTATCAGCTAAAATTTTATTTCAATATGACATACTAATGTTCATAAATTGAATTTAAATTCTACCTTGAACTCCTATAATACTGTAAAAATGTAATTCAAACTTAATATTTTTCTTTAAAAGTTATTATGAAACAAAACTTACTTCATTTCTTTATCTTTTTAAGGTAGACTTTATTTTTCAGAGAAGTTATAGGCACACAGAAAAATCGAGCAGAGAATACAGAGATTTCCCATATACTGCCTACCCTCACACACACACAGCCTCCCCGACTATGAACATCCGCCCCCAGAGTGGTGCATTTGTTACAATCGATGAACCCACAGAGAGGTGTAATTACCTCCCAGAGCCCAGAGTTTACATCAGGGTTCACTCTTAGTTCACAGCATTGACATACCCATCTTGTTTAGATTTCTCTGGCTTTACGTGTTCTCACCTGTGCGTGTGTATCTTTGTGTGTGTGTGTTTGTATTTAGTTCTATGCAATTTTATCACACATGTAGGTTCCCCTACCTGCCAACTCAAGTGGGATTTAGGTCAAAGTTCATTTTTTGCCTGTGGAGGCCCAGTTGTTCCAGCACCACTTGTTGAAAAGGCTGTCCTTCCTCATCGGATTGCATGTGCACCTTTGTCAGAAATCGATTGGGATTCAGACAATAGATATTACTCAGTGCTATTATAAAAAGAAATGAGCTATCAGGCCATGAAAAGACATGGAGAAAAGTGCATATTACTGAGTGAAAGAAGCCAGTCTGAAAGGCTATATACTGTTTGATTCCAACTACATGACATTTGGGAAAAAGCAAAATTATGAAGATAGTAAAAAGATCAGTGACTGCCAGGGGCTGTGGGCAGGGTGGCAACGGCACAGAGAATTTGGGGGGCAGTGGAACTACTCTGTGTGATACCACAGTGGTGAGTACATGCCATTACACATCTGTCCAAACCCACAGAATGTGCAAAACTTACTTTAAAAAGAACTGGAAAACAAATATTAAATGCCTTATAGTACAATTTAAAAAGACATTTCATTCTAATTTTTGACAAAGAATTCATGCATAGGGAGATTATCAGACATTATATTTAACGACCTGTCATTGTTTTAATATTAAAATCACTACCCTCTTAATATAAATAATATGTTAAAGCAAAATTATATATGGCATGAAAATATAGTCCCCATAGAAACAAAATTAATATTTTGCTTATATAACACTATTCAGTTGAGAAACGGCATGAAATAAACTTGTTTTAAAAAATTTACATCCTTACATTTTATTTATATGAGTAATGCTCTTGGACAGATTCAGAATATAAATGCCAGTGAATGATTTTAGAGTGTTTATGTGTATATAAACTTTATTAGCACGGAAACAGTAGTATGTTTGCACATAATTGACACAGAATGAACACTGAGACATGTTAACATAAATGTGAATCAAAACAAAATAGCAGAAGTCTAAGGCAACTTTAGAAGACATAGAAATCAATTTGAAAGTATTTGAAAATTGCATGAATCTTGGAACTGGGAACAGGCAACCGCACTACCTGGTGACTGTAAAGCAAGTACCTTCTTAAAGCTAAGAAAAAAATATAATGGTAGTGTGCCACCTAGAGGACAATGAGGTCATTTCTAACAGTGTGATGTATTTTTATGGAACTGTTCCCTGATTTCGGAGCCACAGGCATGGAAAACCTTCCCGGCAATTTTAACTTTTGCATTTAAAAAGGGAGAATTTTTTTCTTCTGAGAAAGGTTCAAAAAGCCAATCTTTGTTAAAGCTGCCAGGAAGTGAACTGTGTTCTAGTTGGTAGAAAGTACGGAAAGAAAGCCATTGCAGACTAAAAGTCAAATTTGATGATGTGGCTTTCTGTGTCAAGCAGAGTTTGGTAAGAATAAAAACATCCAGAATCAGACATTCACATGGAATTAAGTTTGAAGATGTGCTTGATATCGTTAAAGCTGAACAAGACTGCAGATAAAGTGTGGTCCGGAGAAGAGCCACTGCGATGGCCAAATGTTATTATATATTTTCATTTAAAATCTGAAAGGGAAATTTTTTTCCTGAGACATCTCTGAATAAGCATTCTCAATATGCTTTTAAAAGGCAATTCTAGACTACAAAAAGGGCTTTCTACTACTAAAACATTAATTTTAAATTTTTAGGAAAATAAATAAATAATATCACATTTTTCACTATAATTTTTCTGTTTTGTTTCTCACTGTTTCAATTATTCAGACCAAATAAAGAAAATAGACTGAGATGGGAAACATGATAACATTGAATTCAAGGAATGATAATTCAACAAATATTCAAAGCCTGTTTCTGTCCCAGTCTGCTACTTCTCACTTACCACTAGCAGCATTCTGTACCTCAGAACAGAATACATAAGATGTGTTCGCACAAATTTGACAATTATGCAGTGGCAAAACTTGTCTAGTGTGTCACCATTCACAAAGTTAATTCTAGGGTGATGTTTTCGCTGAAATTTGTTGCTCTAGGCAGTTAGTTTAAATATATAACATATAAAGTTATAAAACAAAAAAAAACTAGGACAGAACTAAGAGAAGAGTTCTTGGACTTGACATAAAAACAGGATTCATAAAAGGAAACTGATAAATTATATAACAAAACTTAAAATTTTTGCCTGTGAAATGCCCTGTTAAGAGGATCCTCTTAAGCTACAGACTGGTAAAAAATATTTACAAATATCTGATAAAGAACTAGTTATCTAGGTCATGTAAAGAACTCTCAAAACTCAACCATTTAAAAAAATCCAATTAGAAAATGAGCAACAGAGGATTTACAGAGAGCAAAAAACATGTAAAAAGATGTTCAACATTATTGGACTTTAGGGAAATGAAAATTAAAGCCACAGTGAGATAATACCACACATCTATCAGAAGGGCCAGTGTTTGTGAGGATGTGGAAAAACTGTCTCATACTTTTCTAGTGAGATAATAATTTGGCAGTTTCTTATAAAAGTAAATATACAATTACCAGATAATCCAGCAATTGCATTCTTGGGCACTTATCACAGAAAGATTAAAATTTATTTTGTGCCAAAATGTATAAATGTTTATAGCAGCTATATTTGTAATAGAAAAAAACTAGAAACTACCCAAATGTCTGTCAATGGGTGAATAGTTAAACAAACCAAAGTACAACCATACCACGGAATACTACTCAGCAATAGAAAGAAAGGCACACAAGCAACTTGGAAAAATCTTCAGGGAATTATGCTGGGCGAAAAGGCCCAATCCCAAAGTTTGCAGACTATATGATTTCATTTATACAACATTCTTAAAATGACAAAATTATAGAGATAAAGATTAGTGGTTATCAGGAATTAGGGAGTAGGGTGTGGAACAAAGAGGGTCAACGTGGTTCTGAAGGACCAGCACAAGGAATGCTTAAGCTGAGAGAGCTGTTCTCTACCTTGACTGTGGTGGTAGTTACAAGGATCTACACATGAGAAAATTGCATAGAACCAAAAGACACACACACACACAAATCCACGTAAACTCATGGAATCTGGATAATTCTGTTACTGTACAGTGTCAATTTCCTGGTTGTGATATTGGACTATAGTTATGAGCTACAGCTGTAGCGCATAGCTATAGATATGTGCTGTAGTCACAGTTACCCTGGGGAAACTGGGTGAAGGACATGTGGGATCTCTCCACATTATTTCTTACAACCACATTTGCATCTACAATTATCTCAGAACAAAACCTTTAACTTAAAGAAAGGAATAGATAATAAAAGTAAGTAATAAATAAAATAATTCAATAAAATATGAAGCAAAAGACTTTCTTATGCGCAGGAATTGAGTGGGGGAAAAATGTAGCAAGACTATATATAACCTATAGTAAGTGTATGCATAAACTTTTTCAACAGTATTTTCTATTAAATCTTCAAAAGTTTTACTCATGAAAATGTAAATGGACTAATTTATTCTACTTTTCCGTATTTGTTGTTTGAAGGATTATGAAAATGGGACAAAATCTTAATACCCCACATTGTAGAGAGGAAGGTATCTGGTGTGCAGTATGGACTTAAATTGTAGCCCTGAACTGAGATAGCCATCTATGCTTAGAAAAGCCTATTTTTAAGGTTCACCCTTGGCTGGCATCTGGGAACTTGGATATCTAGAATGTTCCCACCATTCTCTAACAGATAAGGGTGATATACATGCCTAAATTGTTTGTACGAACGATGTGCTGTTTACTGAACACCTGCTTTTCTTCTGGGAATCCAGAGTTTGGGTATGTGGTAAGCAGATGTCTACATGACCTGCCCCCAGTAAAACCCTGAGCACTGAATCTAATGAGCTTCCCAGGTAGACAACATTTCACTTGTGTTCTCACTACACACTGATGCAGGAATTAAGCACATCTTGTGTGACTCCTCTGAGAGATGACCCTTGGAAACTTGGGCCTGGTTTCCTCTGGACTTTGTCCCATGCACCTTTTCCCTTTGCTGATTTTGCTTTGTATTCTTTTGCTGTAATACATGTTACATGACTGTGGCTAAATCCTGTGAGTCCTTCTCGTGAATCATTGAATCTAGGGTAGTCTTGGGGACCCTTGGCCATTTGAATAATAAGGAAAAAAAAGGGAGAAATGTACTCCGCCTTATGATTTCTACTTCTCAGTCCAATAGGCTACCTGTCCAGTTTTCAATTTACCAATCTGAGATTATATCACGGGGAAGATTCGGATGAACATTAAAAATGTGTTTGTATAAATCTTACCATGGCTGAGCTAGGGATTAAATGGAAACTCCTCTGTGTGAATTTCAAAATAGCAGTGCCAACTTTTAACTTCGCACACAAGGATGCCACTTCATCCTTTAAGCACTTGGATAAACACAATCTCTCATTTATATCAAAGTTTTCTTTCAAGCACCTTTCCTTGACCACCGTTTTGCTTATCTCCAGTCTGCCTGAACTTCACAATTAGAAATATTTTTTAAAAGAAAGAAAAGCAAAATACATTTCAAAATATGTAAGACTGCAGAAATCAACGGTTTTATTTCTTTTATGGTTATTCAATTAAAATAAGTGCAGAATAAAAAGGGAAAAAATACACAGATCCTGATGACCTGAAATACAGAGTAATATAAAGAAAAATTGGCCCATACGTTTCCCTTATACCTACTCCAAAATTTCAGGGAAATGACAAATATATTCAAGAATAAATACAAAACTGTGTTGGAAAAACAAGGAAGGGTGTTATCAGCAGATAAGAATGAGATGGGTTGGTTCAGGTTGATGGGAGAAAATAAAGTGTCAAAACCTCCATCCCAATGCCGGGAAGGAAGGGCTGACAGAGATGCTTTCTTGTGATCCACCTGCGGGTCAGTGTACCCCCAAGCCTGCGCACTCTCTCCTCTACTCCTGCTGCCCCATGGTAAGTAAGCGCATAAGGATAACTGCTCCAGTGCAGCTTTACTGTCAACGAAACAAGTATTTGGTTCTCGATTCAGAACAAATATATTATATATTTTCCCTTTACTTCAGAACCTACAGAAAGAATTGGTGTGGTTAGCATTCAAATGGAGACTCTTCCTAGGTTTACACGGTGCCTAGCACAATGTTGCACTCACAAGAGAAATTGAGTAAATGCTAAATGATTGACAAAAAAAAAAAACCTACTTCAATTCTTTTGTTAACTCTTCAGAAATGGTCACAATTTAAATTTTATAGAGTTGACTTTACAATATAAATAAGTAGCCAGGCCTGCTTTATGAAAGATTTTTCTGAATTGTTTTAAATATGTGATTAGTTTACATGTAAAAAATCACTCTGAAAAATTAAGTAATTTTCTTAATCACAAAGTATGGTGAATATTAATGGTCCAATTTCAACTTTATTTCCCATATAATGCCAATGAAAATAGTTTACATGTGATAAAATTTCAAGCAGCCCCTCCAAACTCCTAGCAAAGAAAAACTATCCCTTCCTTTCTTCCCTTTGCCACCCTCGCCCCATACCTCCCTCTTCCCTTTTTTTCTTCCTTTCTTTATCTTTTTCTGTAAGTCAGTCAACAAATATTTTCTTCTACTTGGTAGCCTCTGTCGAGGCACTGGAAAATGTCATGGAAAGACATAATATTTCAGCTTTTAGAGAGTTTACATTTTGTAGAAAGTATTTAAATTAGGATTAGGTATGACTTAAGTAATAAAAACTTAAAAATTTGAAAAAAAATGTGAAATGTGTTTGCAGTTCGGGACTAGTTATGATGGCTCCATGATTATCAGCCATGCTTACCAAGTATGGTTATACAGGTTCCACACTGCACAATTCTAAAATTCTAAAGGGTGTCATTCATATGGTAGGCATTATAGATTTTTATTACAATTTTACACAAATGAAAGCATTTCTAAGTATATGAACTTCTTAAATGAGGAACACCTTCTTTCCATTAAACACCCTCCTCTTTTCAGCTTTCACCTGTGGTACTTAGTCCAGCTCTGCAATTCAACCCACAGAGGAGAATAGGACACACTTCCTCCCTTTAATGGCACTTTCTGCAGGCTACACATTCTACTTGTGCTCAGATCTCATTACCAGGACTTAGGCACATAACCACATCTAGCTGCAAAAGAGACTAAAAATGTGTTTTTTGTTCTGGGTTGCCATATGTCTTGTAAAGATCAGAAGGTTTTCTAGTTCCTCTCAAAATAGCTGCTATTCTGTATCCAGAAATAAACCATGGAAAAACTATACGTATTTACATACTTACACATAGTAGATAATCAAGTTTTTTAAATTGCATTTGATACTATGGACTTAAGGAGATCCTTATTTCTCTTTGTTGCCTATAGGATCCTGCACAGTACTATGCAAAAAGCACTCAATAAATATTTGATGAAAGATTAACCAAATCCACTTCCTACTCTGCTATGTCATAAAGAAAGAGAAAAATTGATCTGCCTAATAATTTCTCCATACACTTGAAGATTGATATCAAGTCACTTCTCAAACTTGTCTTTTGAAACAAACAAATCTCCATTCCTTTATCTTTCCTTATTGATTCAAGTGCAGAAATTTTAATTATCTTCTAAGCATTACTGTAGATTCTTCCACCTTGACCAAATTAAAAGAGCTGATGAACCCAAAAGGCAATTACTCGATAACATAGATTACCAGATTCCATCAACAGTCTCCAAAAGCTTAAATTTTTTGTAGGCATTTTTATAGGATTGAAGACTGAGGTAGAAGTTGTTTTATCATAGTTTTAGAAAACGTGCATTCAGTGAGGATTTTTTGCTAAATTCCTTCTTAGAATTTATTTTCTTTCATTTTTATTAATGTCCTAAAACAAAGTATGTCCTTTCCAAGTCAGAGCTTTCAATGCTTTTTCTGAGTTTTCCTTAATAAGCTAGTAGGCAAGTTTCAAACTGCCTCAGAAACCTACAGCTTACACATTTCTATTTGTATTTATTCTTCTGCTGCACTTGACTATAGAATTCTATCTTCCTGATAACGCTTCTTCTTGCACTTGGCTAATAGCTAATTTAACAAAACCTAACTCTGTGAAGGGAATTAAGGGATCAAGATAGCTACTTAACCCCTTGAGTTTATTGCAGTCCTCAGCCATAAGAGCTACATTTTCTTGAAAATAGACTATTCTGCAGGGTAACAAGTTAAAGCCTGGGAGTTATTAACATTCTTTGTACTAAATAAGCTAACTTTAAAGAGATTTTTGGGGAAGATAAAGCACACCTTTTAAGTTGAAAAGCCCTTCTAACCTGTCATTCTTGCATTTATACATTCACTCATTTATTCATTTCTGCAATATCTATTGTGTGCCCAGCATTCTTCTAAGCCCTAGGGATACAGTGCTGAACAAGAGGCCCTTGCTGTCACTGAAATTACATGAAAATCCAATCATTCTAGCTTACTTATTCTTTATAATATGAAATAATGCTACTTCTGTTTAAGAAGGAATATAATGCCTTGGTATGTAAAATTTGTTTCCTGAGTTTTAATCCCTTACCTGAAATAAAAATATATACACATTGTCAAGAGGTTTTTCTTCCCTCTGGGCCATTCATGGCTTTAGCCAAAATAATGTATATTCATAAAGCCAATATGAAACTTCCCATAGAAGTGTTAACAAAATATTAATTCATCAGTTGCTTGTCTTACACTTGCAAGAAGAGACAATGAAAATAGTGAAAATGAGTTCACAGGGTGTCTATGCACACACATGCAACACATTCTCATATCTTTAGAGTGTCATATTTAACCGTGTCATGTTAAATGCATATTTCAAACTATTTATTTATGTTCACTGGAAACATTACAACATATTATGATAACTAGTAGACTGCTTAAGGACATCTTGTCAAATCTCATTAGAATATACACTGAAACATAGGTAATAAAAGTAATATTAAGAAGAGTAAACATTTTAGTTTCTTAAGTGAAATTATCCAAAGCCAAATAAAAATGTTGGTTAAGGATACATACAAAAACTATAAATACTTAAAAGGTCACTTGCAACATGCCTTCCTGTGTTCTTTACACTAAAAGAAAATATACCTGCTATTATAAACTCTCATTTACAAAATGGCCTTTTAAACTGGGGTTACCTACTTTTTTATTAACTATAAGAAGCATGCATTCACATATTTAAACTGAATTTCTTTTAAATTCCACTACCAACAAGCATAAATAGATATACGACTTCACCAAATAAAGTCTCACACCATTTTATGAAGTTAGCTATGAGTTTTTCATATATGGCAACACTGTCCTTTAAAACTAAAGGAGAGAGAAAGGCTTTCACAGACAAAAAAAAAAAAAGGAGAAAAAACTCAGAGAGTTCATCACCTCTATACCAGCCTTACAAGACATGTTAAAGGGAGTCCTTCAAGTTGAAGTGAAAGGATGCTAAACAGCAACATGCAAGCATATGAAAGGATAAATCTCATTGGATAAACATTGGATAAATCTCACTGGTAAAGATAAATATATGGACAAATGCAGAATAATGTAATACTGTAAAGGTGGTACATAAAACATTTTTAAGCCTGGTATAAAAGGTCAAAGACAAAAGTATAAAGAATAACTATAACCACAAAAAATGTTAATGGATACACAATACAAAAAAGTAAATTCTGATATCAATAATATAAAGTGTTGAAATAGACGTAAAAGTATAGGATTTTTTATGCAAGAGAAGTTAAGTTGTTATCAGCTCAGATAGGCTATTGTAACTATAAGAAGTTTTATGTTAGCCTCAGGTTAACAACAAAGAAAAAACCTATGGCAAATACAGAAAAGATAAAGACAAAAGAATCAAAGTATATTACTATAAAAAATAATCAAAACACAAATAAAAACAACAAAAGAGGAAGAGAGGAAAAAAGATCTAAGAAATCAACAGAAAACAATAACATGACAATAGTGAATTCTTATCTATGAATAATTATTTGAAATTTAATGTATTAATATTAAACTCACCAATCGAAATATAGAAAGTGGCCAAATGGATAAAAAACAATATTGAACTATGTAATGTCTACAAGATACTCACTTCAGATTTTAAAACACACATAGACTGAAAATGAAAGAACAGGAAAAGACATTCCATGGAAATAGAAGTCAATGAGAATGGGGTGGCTATCTTACATTAGACAAAAATAAAAAGGTCACAAGAGAAAAGGGGGTCATTATATAATGAAAAAAATGTCAATTCAACCAGAAGATATGTAATAACAATTACAAACAGATATGGACCCAACCTTAGAACACCTAAAACTATGAAGCAAACATTGGCAGATCTGAAAAAAAATAGACAGCAATACAATAATAGTAGGGGACTTCAACACCCCACTTACAATAATGGAAAGATCATCCAGACAGAAAATCAATAAGGAAATAATAAACTTGAATAACACATAGACCAAATAGACATAACAGACATAGAACATTCCACCCAACAACAACAAAACGTACACATTCTTCTCAAGCACACATGAAATATTCTCCAGGATAGATCACAAGCTAGGTCACAAACCAGTCTTACTAACTTAAGATTGAAATAATTCAAGTAAATTTTCTGAACACAATGGAATGAAACTAGAAACCAATAACAAAAGGAAAACAAAAAATTCACAAATACCTGAAAATTAAACAGCACACTCTTCAAAAGCCATTGGGTCAAAGAAGATATCAAAAGAAAAATTAGAAAATAATCCAAGACAAATGGAAATGAGACATAACATACTAAAACTTATGGGACCCAGGAAAAGCAGTACTAAGAGGGAAGTTTATAGCAATAAATGTCTACATTAAAAAAGAAGAAAGATCTCAAATAAGCAACCTAACATCACACCTCCAGGCTCTAGGGAAAATAAAAGACCAAGACTTGCATAAGGAAAGATCTAAAAAAGATTAGAGCAGAAATAAATGAAATAGAGAATAGAAAAATAACATAAAAATCAATATACTTGTTTTTTGAAAAGATAACCAAAATGGAAAAAACATTAGCTGGTCTAAGAAAAGAGAGAAGACTCAAATACATAAGTCCAAAATGAAAGAAGTGACCTGAAAATCAATGCCCTCAAATAAAAATATCCTAAGGTAGTATTTTAATCAATATTTTAACCTAGAAGAAATAGATAAATTCCTAGAAACATACAACCTACCAAGAAGGGATCAAGAAGAAATAGAAAGCCTGATTAGACCAATAAAAAAATAAGAAAATTTAATCAATAATCAAAAGTTTCACAATAAAGAAAAGCCCAGAACCAGATGGCTTCACAGGTGAATCCTACAGAAAATTTAAAGAAGAATTAATACCAATCCTTCTTAAACTCTTCAAAAATTGGAGAAGAAACACATTCAAATTTATTTTATGAGGCCAGAATCACCCTGATACCAAATGAGTCAGACACCACAAATGAACAAAATTACAGCCAATATCTCTGTTGAACATGGCTGCAAAAATTCTCAAAAAAAAAAAAAAAGCAAACCAGATTCAACAGCACATTAAAAGAATAATACACCATGCTTAAGTAGGATTTACCCTTTGGATGCAAGGATGGTTTGACACACCCAAATCAATTAATATGATATGTGACATTAGCAGGATAAAGGATAAAAATGACATGATCATCACAATGGATGCAGACAAAGCATTTGATAAAATTTAACACCATTTCATAATAAAAAGAAAAAAAAAACTCTCATCAAATTAGGTATAGAAGAAACTTACCTCAACACA
>CAUYSK010115532.1:0-108617 GCA_963575035.1 Avahi laniger
GGAGGCCGAGGCGGGAGGATTGCTCAAAGTCAGGAGTTCAAGACCAGCCTCAACAAGAGTGAAACCCCATCTCTGCTAAAAACAGAAAGAAATTAGTCGGACAACTAAAAATATATAGAAAAAATTAGCCGGGCATGGTGGCGCATGCCTGTAGTCCCAGCTACTCGGGAGGCTGAGGCAGGAGGATCGCTTGAGCCAAGGAGTTTGAGGTTGCTGTGAGCTAGGCTGATGCCACGGCACTCTAGCTCGGGCAACACAGTAAGACTTTGTCTCCAAAAAAAAAAGGAGAGTGTGTATGCCTCAAATTCATGTTCAGGATTTTGAGGGACTAAAAACGTGCAAAAAATTAAAGTACATACATCCTTTTGTGGCTCATAAGTGTGATGATTGGGTTTTCATGCTCACGTGTGAGACGTGCCTACCTCAAACTTTGTTACAACGTGGCCGCATTACCCAATGTGAATAAAAAATTTTAAGCACATATTATTATTCTGATGAAAAATAAATATGTAAGAGCCTATTAGTGAAATTGCATGTTGAACATAGAGTAATGTTTAAAATAACGTTGCATGAGAAATAACTGTAGTTGCAGTTTCCCAGCAAAATGGAAACGTCCTTCACCAGTCTGTAGGCTACTGAGTCTCTCTCCAGCACCTTAGCAGTTTCTCAAAGAACGGACAGATCAAAAGTTGGAAGATCCTGCTTTGGGCTGCCCTTGCCCTTTCAGGAGAGCATTCTAGGTGGGAATTAATTTGGGCCTTGCAGATCTTTCTACTTTTTTGAAACTAGCTCCAGCATCAGACTTTTCTTTTTTGTCTCTACTTAGAGTAGGTAAGTTTATCTCAGTCTGTGCAGGGACAACTAACTAAGCAAGTGGAAAACCAAAGTTGGACGTGGGAGGATGTGTTCCATTTTTGTAATCTGCATAGATCTGGGTCACCCTAGTGTCCACTTCAGCTCAGCGCACGTTCAGAAGAAACAGTGCTCTAACTATCCAAAATAATTGAAAATCTATTTAAATTTTTACTGTGGTATCCGCAAAATGTAAAGAAGGTATTCCATTCATAGCACCCGGCCAAGTTCCTCCTCACTCACCTTTCTCCTCAAAGCCCCATGTCATCGCAGCCTCATATTTGCCCCTCTTTCTCTCACTGTGTCTCAAAAGGTCTCCAGGCTTTCTCTCCAACCCTGGCCTTTGACTTCTGTCCCCTTCGAGAACCATTCTTTTCTCTTCCTTGAAGTTACCAACTCTCTACCCTTCTCACTGCAAACCGATCAGATTCTTTTCAGTTCAAGCCCTTTCCCATTGCGCAGCTCTGCACGTTGAGGCCCAAGAACTATCGGACAAAGGCGAAACCCTTAATAGGCAGTTTTCATTTTGTGGTTTTTTTGTTTTGTTTTGTTTTCCTTTAACACATGCAGAAACAAAATTTCCAGGCAATCTCCAAACTTCTGCTTACTCAGGACTTAATCTTCTTCCACCAGCAAGCATTTTACCATGTTCTAATTGGATAGATTCCGAATCCTTCCACTCCCACTAATGCAATTATAGAATAGCCGGTAAACAAGAGGTCGAAAGTGGGGAGACCTGGGTAGTCCAGGACCTGGAAAAGGAATTCTACAAGTAATAAAGTGTTGGGTTTGTTGGCAAAAACTTGGTCACAAAAAGTGCCATCTCTGCTATTTGGCCTGGGTGCCCTGAAGCTGAAGTTTCCCAAAAAGTATTATTAAGGTCTCAAGAAAGAGGTACAGGAAGAACGAGGTGCATTAAGCTGTCTTTCTGCTTCTTACAGCTGGAGGGATTTCAAGGGCTGGGATGCATCTAGATGCATCTAGGAGGGGCCCTGCCTGCCTTGGGCAGTTTTTGTTCCTGACCTTGCCCTCTGTCCACCTCCTCAGTCTCTGAAGCCCAGATGCCCCCTCCAGCAGAGTGCTGAGCCTATTTTTAAAGACCAGGCATACTCCGAATGAATAATGACTTCTCTTTTTCTTCACCCTGTGCCAATCAGTGACTCATCAACCATTTTCTAAATGACTATGTTTTCATTCCCCAGTTTCCTTTGCAGTGCGATATTAGAGAAGATTAAATGCAGCCCCTAGCTGCCTCCCTCTGCTTTCTTGCATCTTGTTTTAGAGATGTTAATGCCCCCAAAATAGAAGCGTTTCATTGAATACTGATCATTTAGTGACAAGTGAAAACGTGTGCACGCACAGACACACACACACACACACACACACACACACACACACACACAGAGAGAGCAGTGTTTGGGAAATGTCTATACAACTTCCAGGAGGAGGATGGGTGAAAAGAAAAGGAAGTGGAATCTCGGACTATGACAAATGTGGTATCTCAGCTGCACCCCATTCCCTGCCCCTCACCTCAGCCCAAGATGTCCAGGCTGGGGCCCCTTATTAAGGACTCACCTACACTGTGTACAGTCACTTTCTACTCCCTACTATTCTCTTACTGCCAAATCTTTGTTTTCCTTCACCAGCGCTTCTCCCCTCTCCCACTCCCACCCCAGCACCTTTCCCTGCCCCTCACAATAGTGTTCCCAGTTTCCTGCGGTCCTGTTAGCAGCCACAAGGAAAATGATTCTTTTTCTGGGGTTTTCTCTTCCTACTCCTACTCCTGGACGTGGCTGTTTCCAAAATGGGGCTGACCTTTTGTCTCAAGGGCAAAGAGAGAGTTTGGATGGTGAACATAAACCCATCATCATTTCTAGGATCATTTAATACATTGCTGATCCTGCGGCTGATGGGCCTGGGATCTTATCTTCTTGGCAAAAAAAATCCCAATCTCAGTCCTTAGATGTCCCTCCTCTACTGTGCAGAGATTCCTATTTGTTCTTCTCTACCCTGCTGTGGCATAGGAACTTCATCTGCATGGATTGCATCATCAGGGTTCTCTAGTCTACAGGCTTCTGGTTGGGTTTGAACTGTGGAGAGTCTCAGAAGTGGATGGGGGGGGGATGGGAGGTGGGATGTGGGAGGACAGTGAGATCCAGGTATTTATTCTGCTCATTTCCATCTTTGGGCTGATTCTGTTCCTTGACCTAAGGTCACCACTTCTTGCAAGGAAGCCCACCTATATGACTCTTTCTCCTTCTGCTAACCTCCCTCCCTTTGGGCCTCCACATGGTAACAGCTCCGTGCTGCTTGCCCTGAGTCCCTGCATTGTGTCCACTTGCTGCCATCGTGTAATTAGTCCCTTCATGAGAGATGCCATCTGTTTGTTGGTGAGACCCTGACTGGTCCTACTTTCCTTTCTTCTCCATCCTCACCTGACCTTTTGACTCAACTTGCTCTGATTTTTCTCTCACCTGCAGCATCTTCTGGCCTCCTTAGGCCTCTAGCGTGAAGCTCAGTGGGCTGCATGAGGCACCAGCTGATCCTTTGAGAAACAACACCAAAGGGGCAACAGTGACAGGAATGAGACTTTCTGGAGCAAGAAGCACAGACCCCCAAAAGTCTTCAGACTCGTGGTCTAAGTGAGATGTTCATGAGCTTCAGTTGGCTGATACATACTTGCTGGGAAGAAAGGATAAGGATTGATTTGGAGCTGGATTGTTAACTATGGCCCAAGCCCTCCACATTCCAATGTACTTGTCCTGAGCCTGCAGGACTTCTGACTGTGTGAACCATTCCCAGTCATCTAAGGCCACAGCAATCTCTATAGCAACTGAATCTCAATAATCATGATAATCATAATTCTAATCATCATAATGGCTACCAATGACTGAATGCCAACTCTGAACCAGGCACTCTGCCTGGTGCTTTGCCTCAGTAAACCAAATGGAAGTTTCCATCTCATTCTTAAGGGTTGCCTCCCCACAGTATTTGGGAAAGGGACAGATTGAATCCCAGTCCATTGCCAAGTTGTCCACTGTCATCTCTCAGCTTCTGTGAGTCACGTGTCACTTCTGGCTCTACCAGGGGATGCTAAGGACTTTGCCATGGGAGGAAGTTGGGAATTCCTGCAGGACCTTCCCATCTGGTAAATGGCTGTTCCCTCTGCAAAGATCTCTGGGAACTTTGGGGGATAATTGGGAGTCCCAACTCACTTTACTCTCCAATATAGCCAGACCGCTATGCAGGTCTATCAGTCTGTGATGAAGATTTGAGGAGCATCAAAAGGGAAAACTACATGTGAAAGGAGGGGTGTAAAAATCACAGGAACCCTTGAGGAGTCTAGCTGTCACAGGGGAACTGTTAGAGGCACACCCCAGTTCCTGTCCTGGCTCTGGCTTTCCACCTACACTTTTCAAGTCAGCTCTTCTCTGTGGAAATTCTTTCTTTTTCCACCTCTGCCTCTCCCCTTTTGGAAATGTTCATCCAACGGGTTGCTGTTCTCATCCAGGATGCATCCCTCTTCCTCCAGCAGAGTACCCTGCAGTCTACCCTGTGTGGGATTTTGTCCACTCACCCTCAGGACCTGCATGCTGAGGTGATGGACAGATGCATGTCTTTACTCTTCAACTTGTCTGACAATAGCTGTGGACATTCCTCTCCTCCCCCACACACACTTGCAGAGATCTCCCAAGGACAAATATTAATTCTCAGAAACAACATAGTCTTTCTCTATGTGCCCCCATGCTTTATAAGGCCCCTCTTCCACAGTGGACTTGGTACCTCACATTGTTATATTACCACAATTTGTTCTTCTGTTCATTTTTCCTTTTCAAGTTGCTCAGTCTTGGGTCTGTGGGAACAGGCTCTTTAATGGAGCCCTTTAGCTACACAAAGACCCAGTCCAGGTGTAGAAATGACCACTTATAAGAGACATTGCATTTCTTAGCTAAGGTCCCTTCTCTGCCTGATCTCTGTCTGCGGTGGGTTTGGTTTCATTCCTCTGGTTCCTTAGCTCTAGACCCTCACAATCTCTTGAAGTGGCTGAGATTCTTTCCCCACATTCTTTGCCCTAGCGGATGGCCCATCAATCTTGGCACCTATGGATTGGTCTTATTTTCTTTCTCTCTCTCACGTCTGTATCACATACATTACCAAGTCCTGGTGATGTTATCTCCTTGACTATTTTTGGAACCCATCTACCCCTCTCCATTCCTCCTCTTCCCACCACCCCCACCACTGCCTCTATGTTGGCTGCCAGTTCATCTCATCATCCTTCCCATCCTTTATCTGCCATTACTATTCACTTTTCCACAACTTACATATAGTCAGGCCTCCCTCAGCTAAACTGTAAGCTCTGTGAGGGTAGGAATTCTGTCCACCTGGTTCATTGCTGTATCCCTTGTGCCTAGCACAGTACCCAGCAGGTAATAGGCACTCAATACTTATTTGCTGAATGAATGAATAAATTGTTGACTCCAATTCACTTATCTCAGAGGCTGGGAGACGAGGCACCTAGCACTGTCTTACATACAGCAAGCCATCAAGAAATACTGGATAAATGAATATTTCTTTTGCTCAAGGCCATGTAGCTAATTAGTGGCAGCACTTCAAGTCTTCTTATTCCAGTTGATTCTTAATCTTGGCTGCACATTGGAAACACCTGGTGAGTTTAAAAAATCCTGATACCCAGGCTGCATCCTAGACCAATTAAACTGAAACTTCTTGGTGGGGACCAGGTGCCAACACTTTTTAAAGCTTTCCAGGTGATTCTGATGTGCAGTCAAAGTTGAGAACCATTTTAAATCATGAAGCAGGGCCAAGATAATGCCATACTCCTCCTACTGCATCTAATAGGAAAACTTCGAAAAAAACTAAAAACCTTATTAAGTGAACTGAACATTGAATTCACATGTCCAGAAATAGTAGTAGCTTGTAGGAGAAATGGAGCACATCATCATGTTGGGTTGGGACCACACCATGGTAAGAACCAACATATATTAATCTCCAAAAGTGAACCTCGAAGGCAGAGAAGTGGTTTATTAAGGTGAGTGTAGGCACTAGAAGAAAATAAGTAATGGGAATGTATTTGAGACTGGTTACAGGGAAGCTATTGCCTAATAATCCTCTTAGACCACAGAAGAGTCATTCCAGGGATTTAGCGAGGGTTCTTTGTTTGCGTCACTAAAATGGTCAAACTTCCAACTGTGTTTACCAAGGAAACCTTTTAGACAATGATGGCTAAAAGGCCATACGAGTTATTTTCTCCCAGAAAAACATCATGTTGGATAGCAGCAGTACTTGGTGGTTCATTTCATCCCAGAATTGCCAAGCCCTTTGCTTGAAGTTTGTATTCAGAACTGCCATATATGAAGCTGAGAATTATGGCTTGGAAGAGAAGTGAGAAAAGAAAGGATGGGTGGCTTGCCCAGGGAATGCTTTAAGTCATTGAAATCACTGGGAGAGAATGTTGTGCTCAGGGTTCTTAATTTTGTGTCCCAGACTCTACCCTTTGGATGCTACCTTAACCATAGAGGACTAACTTCATACAATTAGAACTCCTTACAATGACAATTTCTAATTGCATTACAGAATTTCTTAAAATAATGAGGAAACAACAAAGTAAACCACCATCCAATAGCATAGAATTGGATTGCTTTTGTCTATTTGCAATGTATATAATAAATAGATACCAACATTAATACAGATAGTACTTAGATATTATAATTCAATATGAAGTTTAATTAAAATACCATATTTACATGGTCAATGCTTCTATTACAAAGAATTTCCCAGATGGATTTTCAGGGCTATGAATATGCATGGGCTGACCTGTCAATTAGTTCTAGGTTTTAGCCATTCAGTTAGCATATATAGGAAAACAAGACTAAGGAGAAAGAAAGATCATACTGATTTCAGAGCTTTACTAAGATGGAATTCTCTGTTTTTGGTAGTAAAAAACAAACCAAAGTTATTGTAAAGCTGGTGGAGTTGGTCCAAATGGAAACTTAATTTGGTTAGATTTTCTTACCTCCCAGATCTCACAGTTTTCTCCTGTTATGTTCATTTTATATGTTGCTTTATACTTGTGGTGTAGACGTAATCTACAACAAACATCACATGTATTTTAACATTAAAAACAATAAAACAGCATCCAAGAATTCAGCTTGGGTTAACGTTGAACATCAGTGGTTGGAAACATGTAATCTTAGAACCGGAAGGGTTCATTTAGTTCAGTTCCTTCCCTCTAGGTATTTGAATATTTAAAAACCAAGATGTTGAGTTTGGAGACAGGTCATTGTAAAAGATCTCTGGGACTAGAGAAGCCATGAACTCAATTCAGGGATTTTATAGTCAGGAGACTTGTGTCATTTGTCCATTTTATATTTTATCACACTTTTTTTCCTTGGTTAAACCCACTTCTTGTTTAGAAAAGAATACAGTATAACAAGACAGGTCCTAGGGCAGAGGAAGGCTATGGGACACTCATGAGGGAATCTTTGGCAGAAAGGTGGTCACTTTGGGGCTGTGTGATAAAAGAGTGGGGAAGGGTGGGGCAATATCCTGCTTTTGAATACTTAAGCATTATTATCCAATGACCTACTAATATAATGAAAGACAAAGTTCCCTAGGCATACTAAAGCTCCAAGCTCAGCTTATGACAGAAGAATCATAGGTACTCAGATCATATGTGACTCCAAAGATCAGCTATCTCAATATTTCCATTTATAGACATTTGAACCCCTTTGAAAGTAA
This sequence comes from Avahi laniger, assembly GCA_963575035.1. Taxonomy (NCBI): domain Eukaryota; kingdom Metazoa; phylum Chordata; class Mammalia; order Primates; family Indriidae; genus Avahi; species Avahi laniger. Next base: position 7,609 of record CAUYSK010115532.1, read on the forward strand.
TATGTCATCTTTCTAGTCCCTTAAAATGTTAAAAAATCATTTTATCCTTTTAATACTATAAATGATAAAAGATTCAATTTGAAGCAAATACTGTTTAATTTTAGATTAACAATTAAAACTTATACTAAAAAATATATTTTAATGCAATTTTACTATTCATAATCTATAAAGACAAATTTTAATATTTTCCTATTTAACAAGTGACATGATTTATTTACATTAAATTGCTTGTATAAGAAAAAGTAGACTGTGTCAACAAATTAATTTTAAATTGACATATTATTTTATATGTGGTTCTGAGACTGAATGCACATCAAAGTGGAGTGGAAATTTCAATCTATGTTCAGGCATCAAAATAGACAAAAACTATTTTGATGATATGATGTTAATAATTTATTTGTGTTTTTTATATATGACATATTTGGGGTTTTTAAAAAATGATAATATGAGAGGAAAGTTTTGGTGCTATTTTTCATGAGTATAGCAAATTATGGTGTGAATAGTCTTTATTCTCAGTAAATGCAAATGCAAAAATGGATACAAAATGATCATACTTTCTAAATTTAATGTTAGTTATTGTGGTACCAGAAACATCCTGATGTGTACATAAGATTTTGATCAGTTGATTTCATATGTGGAGATTATCATAATTATTCTATTCTTGTTTTTATGTTTCACATTAACTTGTATTTCAATATTAAGAATCCTTATGCATCTTTTCTTATCTAGTGGTCAATTGAGGGTCAAATTAAATGATTTATGATTCCTGGTTACAACTGTTAGGACGTTATACTGGTCACAGCCCACATGGCGGCTAGCTGTATTTAGTTGAATGATGATAAATTGTGTGAGATGTAAGCAAGCCCCTCTAATTTCTACTAACCTAAATTCAAGTGGGGAAGTTTTCTGATGGTTTGTTCAAAGGGGGAAATGCAAAGAATTATGTTCTTTATTAGTTAAAGAAAAATGGTGACAGACACTGGCTTAGATCAGGTTCCCATTAGCGGAGCCCGAGGTGGGGAATTTCGGGTGCAGATGATTTAGTAAGGGAATGTTCTCAGGAGGAACCTGTGAGGTGCGAAGGAAGCAGGAGTGGTAGGGGAAGGATATGTGGATTCAGGAGAAGGCTAGCCTCAGCCTGATGCCACGGAAAGCTCTGGAGTGTGAATACCAGCACAGAGTTTGTTCTGCATGATACCATTGAGTCATTGGCCATGGGCTGTGCTTCTTGGGGGTTGGGGGGAGATGTAACCTTCCAGGTGGCTCCTGTGAGATACAGGAAATCCTCCAGAGCAGGGTACAGCTGTGAGCAGCTAATATCGACAGCAACGTGGAGCTGAGTGCACCAGCCAGGTGAAAGGAATCTGGAAGGGGACTCACTATCACCTGCTACAGACATAATTTCTTTTTATTAAGTGTATGAATCCACTAGAACCATCTCCCGAATACATAAACTGTTACTGAACAAATGATTGTTTAATATTATTCTACTGTCTCTCCCCAATTGGAAGGTAAGCTCCATGAGGGCAGATCCCTGTTCTATTTAGTTCACAGATGATTCCTTGGTTCCTAGAATAGTCACAGGCACATAGTAGGTATTTGTTGAATAACATCTATGGAACAAATGAATGAGACATATCCAGAACCCTAGTCTCCTGAATTTTGTAGCATTGCTTTGTAAGGAATTGGTATTCCTATCAGTGAGAACTGCAGTCAGAACTTGCAATACAGTGGCTGACCCAAATAGGAGGTTATTTTTTCTCACAATACAAGAAATCTGGAGTGGGGTGAGTCCAGGTATAGGGCAGCCACCCTGTTTTATAATTTATATCCTGGGAGCCTTTTCTCATTTGCATGTGGCTTTCATCCTCATGTATGACACGGTCACAGAAAGGTCCTTCCATCTCAGTCTGGAGTCCATTCTCCAGGGCCAAAGATGAAGATGGAAGAAGCAGGAACTGGCAGCACCTGTATCAGGAAAGCAATAATGTTTTCAGGAATCTCTAGCAGATTTCCATGTTGACATCTTTGTCCAGAACTATAGCATCTGGCCAACCCTGAATACAAGGGAGTCTTGGACGGTGTGCTGGCTGGTGCCCTTGCCACAGAGGACAAAATTGGGATTCTGTTAGGAAGGAGGAAGGAGACAGTGGGTAAGCATCTGCCACTGTAGCAAAACAACACAAGGCTTATGGGTGTTTGAAAACAAATAGCCCTTCCCCCAACAGCAATAAGGTAGAATTAAAAATAAAAATGGAAACTAATTTTAAAAACTCAAATACCTTCTTTTCTCTTTTTCTGCTTCCCCATCCTTTTTATGACTTTCCTAGCAACCCGAGGTGAAGTTTGCCCCAAAGTCAGCAGGAAGGAAATACTTTAAACGTGTCTTAAAACAGATCAAAATGAGGCCGTAATGGAGGCACATGCTTATAACTTTTTTCCAACAAAATTCTTAAACAACTGTTTACATTAATACTAGTGGTCTGATATTCTGTCTGTACACTAGTGAGTGTGTAGGATGATGGTCACCTTTTAAATTCTTTTTCTCTTAAATAGGAAACTCAGACTTCTGCAATGTTTCTGCTAGTGTTGTTGTTACTATAGGAGACTCCTAGGTGCTATCGTGCCTTATGGTGAGTCTTGCGTTTCTTCAAGGAGAAGCTTTCATTATTTCCAGACTCTTACTGAACCCATTATGAGACCATTGAGACAGGATGAGAAATAAAAATGACTACCTCGTGCACTGGGTTGTTATTCCTGGATCTTTACAATTGAGGTGGAGAAAGAAAACACCTCCAAAAAAATAATTTAAGAGGCATGGCTGGTTGGTTGTCTCACATTTGATCCCTGGAGTCCTATAGTTCATGTGCAAATATGAAAAGAGCCACATAAGTAAATTTTAGTGACATTTTTTAGTTAAAAATCTCCCACTGACAAAATCACCTTTCCCATCGAGGGTCATTTGGGCATGCAATTTAAAGGTTGGCCCTCCCAGTAAAGTGCCTTTATGTCAAGAGTTCTGAATTTCCATTTACAGAGTTCTTTCTCTGAGTGGTCAGTCATGCTGGGTTTGAACTGGCGTGTTGACCTTTTTATTCCTTTGTGTTCCCCATTCATAAAATTGGCTGCACTTTGTGGTTGTATTCATGAGAAGGCACCAAGTCAAATATCCTGGCCCCAAAATACTTACCTAACACCAGCCGCATCGTTTTCAAGGGCAAGACACCATTTCTGCAAGTAGATTTGATAATTAAGTTCATCAGAAGGGTATACCAGTTCCTTCCAAAGAACAATCCCATTATCACTAATTGGCAGATAATTGGGGGGGGTACTATTTGTTATAGCCCATCTAGTGCAGTATCATATGTTGTTATCTCAGCGAGCTTCCTATGATGATGTTAACTTGTTATACATCCACATAAAATACCTTATTCTCTGGTTTTCTTATTAGATTTACTAACATACCATTGTTGTACCGTTAACATTTAACAGCCTCGGAAGAAGAAAGCACACACTACTATACAACTCTTGGCAAAGCCAACACTGACGTAGAGAGGCTATTAAGCTTCAGGAAGTTTTAACTTTCTTGCACCCAATTTCTCATCATTAATACAAGATTTGTATTCTTCCCAGGCACCCTGATTTTGTAAAGGAAATAGAGAAAAGTGGGGAGGGGGACCAGGAAGAGACACAAATCAGGCTGAGCCATTCCCAGTGCCTGCACTTACATCAGTGATTAATCAAACTAATGGCGAGTTCTAATTCAGTGCTTTGCTACCCTTAAGTCCTGTAATTGCGGTGTCTCTGAACCCAAAGGAAACACGTTGCGCTCTGCGTGCCCAGACGCATAGCTTTTAAATCTTCATAACTCTGTAATTACTACAGTGCTTTCCTTCAAATCTGGCTCAATTTCACTTCCTTAATGAGCACCACAATCTTGATAAGGTTTGAAGTTTGCTGCCTCTGCCGTTCACAAGGACTCAATCCCAGACTGATAATGGGAGTTGTAGGTTTTACTCCCTCAAGTTCCTCTGGAAAAGAGCTGATTTATTTTGGGACCACCACAGCCAAAAGCACTTCCTATGGGTCAAGGCCAGCACTGGGCATTTTCATCACAGAAGGGTGCCTGGACAGCAAATGCTGACCAGTTGAAATGGGGGGAGCTTATGCTCCCACCCCCCATGGCTGTTTAGCTTTATCAGTGCCATGTGCCCTAGAGACTGTGGTTCATCTTACGCAGTTGAAGACTTTTCTTTATAGGAAATATATTAAAAATCTTCCACTTCCTCTTTATAAACTGAGCCCTGCCAAAGAGTGAAAATTACAAGTCAGCTTTAAAAACAAAACAAAACAAAAAAATAGAAAAGCAACATAATTCCCACATTCTTTCTCTTACTGCCTGGTTTTCAGGGTTTTTAAAAGACTCGTTGGAAATGCCATTTAATGATTCTAGTCAAAACACATCTTCTCTTGGAGCTGGTTGGAGGGTCTCTTCATTTTAGCCACACTGTTTTGTTTTTAACCATGCGTTGATGCTTGGTCTCAGCTTTTGTCTTTCAGTTTCTAAGCTGGAAGAACCAGCACTGAAACCTGTGTTGCTTTTGGAATCCCTGTTCTAGTCTGTATTCCCCCTAGACAATGTTAATCGCTCTGGGATTCTGAATAGCACTTAATTCTTATCTATATTATAGCTTGCCTGGCGTTGCCCTACAATTATTTGTTTACATGCCCATCTACCCCACTAGACTGCACCCTTTCAGAGCGATGTTTATGTCTTCTTTCCTTTTATATCCATGGCATCTCACAGGGGCCTGAGTACCCAATGTTTGCACTCAGTAAATGGAAGCATCCGGTAAATATTTGTTGCATAACCAAAGGAACGAATAAGTGAATGAAACTGCATTGTTGTTTGCTATCACCATCTGCTTTTAACTCTGTCAGTTATTTTGAATTATGTATTTGCAGTTCTGACTAGATCCAGATTTGGCATGTTTAAAATTATATTCAGTTGTAAAATGTGAGGCTAGGATTTTTGAAGATTAGAAAGAAGAATTTCTCCCACTGGAAACAATGTGAGTAATCAACAGTTCTCTGCATAGGAAGATAAAAAGGCTGGTTGGGACAGTCTTTGGATTCACACAGTCTATGGCATTTTGGGAAAACCATTTAAGAGCATTATTTTTTTCTATCCACGTTTTTCTGTCAGTATAACCCAGAGAGAAACTCCTGTCCTTTATACTTGCTAGACTAAATGAAGATTTTTGAGAAAGAAAAGCACAAGCTAAAATGAAGGAAAACCTTCATAAGTGGTATGTAGTTTTTTGTCTCCTGGAAACTATACACATGATAGTTATCAATACATATATAAATATACTTAGGGGTAGGATGTCTTAATATTTTGATATATTAATGAATATGTTTTTCCCCCAGTGTTTCCTGGGAGCTAGGAAGGCATCGGATATCATGTTTATGCCATAAATCACGCATATGGAAGAATGCATGCTCCCTCTCTGAAGATGGCATACAATTCTGGCCTGCTGGCTTCCTCCCATGAACCAGCAAAGCTGAAGGAAAGAGGGAGTTGGTGACCCTCAGAGCTCAACAACTAACATTAAACTTGGGAGAACATCCCAGGAAGCTTGCAAGTGGTGACCTCCTGATGTGAGCATGAGAGGGGTGAGTAACATCTTCTGTGACTTCTCAGTCTGCTGCGTGTATGAGCTCTTTCCATATATTTTAAAGCTGTCTCATCTTAAGCCTTTATTTTGCCCTTAAGGTGTTTTTCTGGACTATAACTTTATTTGTAAGTGCAGCATAAGTATAGGATGACTATGAGCTCCAAAAAGTTTTCTGCTTCAATGTGAACCACATGACTTTCCAACAATTTCCTAAGAATGACAACCCCTCCCTCTTCCTCCAGCCCTCACCACCCACTCTCAAATCTGCTCTTTCTCTTTCACAAGATATTGTAACATTTCTTTTTAGGTACAAACCATATTCATTGACTTTCAAATTGTTGGGTTTTACTTATATAAATGATATATTTTTCTATCTGTGGAACGGTTTAGGTAACAGGTTGGGATGGAATGCTCACAATTTTTCCCAATAAAATTAATGAAACTTTTTTATTCAACAGCTTTTTAAGTAGTGGCAGGACCTTTAAGAGTGAATTAAAGTGAGTAAACAAGGAATAGGTTCGATCGGGTGGAGGAAGGGAGACTTCAGTCACTATTAAGTAAATGATTACGCTAACCTGCCCCATGTATGTCCTGGCATTTCTTAGAAATATTTTTCAAGTATAAATAATGCTGAAATATTCGAATCAGGACATTTTTGGTGAAGAGTCTTTTAGGAATCTCTGCTTTGTGGCTTGTGAGGTTCTAGAGGAAACTTGACTCTGGTTCTGTGGAGGCACAGGGACAGCCGGGCTGAGGGCGGAGGTGTCTCATGGCCCTCTCAGTGCCGGTCTTAGAGTTCAGCAAAGCCCTTCTTCCTTCTGGGCTGGAGCAGGCAGGAGTCTAACTGTGGGGTGTGGCGACACAGACAGGGTATTTCGTTCATTTTACAATGGCATAAGGTTTATACTGACCCAACATTTGAGTTTATGGGGAAATTGTGCTGGCCTTTGAGCTGCATGAATGACTCCTTGGAATGAAGCAACAGGGTCATTTTAAAATGCTGCCTTTCCTTTCCATTTTGGCTATAAGCACACGGTGAGTGAATACGCGTATGTGGGTGGTGGGGGACTGTGGTTAGGAGAGATCAACACACACAGACTTGGTATAACAATCTGGCTTCAGATAGCAACCTTGAGTTCATCAGACCTTTTTGTGGGAAAACTTGGAGTAAACTGGCGCAATCCGGGATTTGAATCCTGGGTGTGTTGAAAACTCATCAGCCTTAAGACTACTCACATATCCAGTCAGGATTACATGTGGTTGCTACCCCTTTTTTGATTTCAGTGTTTTAGTTCCATAAAGCAGAAGCCAAACCAAAAAATGTGTGTGGGGGCGAGGGGGGAGTGGGTAAACCACATAGGAGGGGCTTGAGGTGGGAAGGGGTAGGGTGGGGCCAGCAGGCTGTCCCCAAGCTGCCCTCTCAAAGCTAGCCCAGTTTTTACTTAGATGGTGTTACTAATGTATAACAGTTTTCTAAAGATGCCTTTATTCACACCTTGCAGAGGACTGAGAAAACATTAACCAACCATACTGATGAATATGATCGTTTGTATTAGTTTTATTTTGGGGGACTTTGAAGGAAGCTGTCTTTCATAGTCCCCAGAAATAGAAAATGAAAAATGCCCTTGGAAAGGTCACTGGGGACCACCAAAGGAAGGGGAGGGGATAGTGCGAAAGAAGGAGATCAAAAGCCAAACTCAAAGCTTTTTATTTTTAACCAAATGGCTTTATTAACACACAAGAAGGAGTCCAAGAGATTACAAAGAGAGCACTCCTTTTTGCATCCTTGAACTGTGCTTTGAATCATTTTGAAATTGTGACCTGAGTCTGTGCTGACCACTTTGGGGAAGACACCAAGGTAGCCAGCCTGTCCTTGAGCTTAATTACTCCCTGGCACCCTCTCTCTCTCCTGGGCCTTTGCCCCCACCCCCTACTCGGGTCACCTTTCTCAGGGCCCTGGAAGGAACTCACCAATAATCCGAAACTCCTGGTAGGAGTGAGAGCCAGGCTCTACTCATTCATGGCCCAAGTCAATGTTCAGCTGGGCCCACTCCACTGGCGCCCTTGAACGCTATTAATAGGACAGTGCTGGGTGAGAGGGAGTGTGAGATAGGGCAGACTCTTGCCACAAGGCTTGCTAACCGGAAGCCTTTAATACCCCCCATTGTTCTCTTTGCTTCCATGTGTTCAGGGAGGAGTGTCTGGCTTGCCTACCTAGCAGAACTCATGTTCAGAATTTTGAACATATTCAAAAGTCAAGTTAAATTTTAAACTAGCCAGCTCTAAGCTTTTCAGATTTGTGAGCTAAAGAACAAATTGTAAAAGACTCTGTTCCAAAATACCCTCTTTTCTTTCATTTTTGTTTGGAAACAAAACTAAATCTAACATTGCAAGAAATGTCCAATGAACCCCAATATACCCTTTACTGAGACTCACTATTTTGAACATTTTGCTGTATTTTCTTTGTTCTCTCTCTTTATACATAGATATCATTATTATTGTCATCATTCTTCTTGTTGTTGTCACTGAATTGTTTATGGGTACCTTGCAGACATCATGACCCTTTACCCCCAAGGCCCCAACTGGATCTTCATGAGCAAGGATATTCCCCTGACAAAATGTTATTTTTTTAGGTAGAATAAAACAAGGGTCTGTTGAAGCCTTTATAACCAAAGTGAGGGCCAGTCCAAAGTGCTGACTCTTGGGCCCAGGTCTGTCTCCCACTAAAGGCAGGGAGAGAGGAGAGGAGACACCACTGCAGGTCTGGAAGACTTTATTGTTGCCATAAAACATATTTTTTCCATGTTCTCTTTAGAAACATGAAATGAAGACTGCATTCTCAAAATCTGGCTTGTGGCTTTAAAATAAAAAATATTTTTACAGTATACTTTTTGGAGGGATGAAAGCATGTGTTTTATTAACATTTCCTGAACTCTTTTTAGGTTTTAGGCAGACAGCATCCAGCCCGTAGACTGCAGCAATAGAAAATGTATGCCTTTTTAGAAATTATACCTTACAGTTAACTGAAGGGGAAAACTTTCCATTCTTTTGTAAATCATCATTTCTTTGACGGAGAACTTTAAAAACCCTGTATATGATCAGCACAGTAGGGTGACAAGGAGGTAATCCGGTTTATCTCAGCTAATGTGCAATGAGTTTTGCAAGCAGTTTTCTGGAACTTTTGCTCATTGGTGGTTTGGGTCTCATTCATGATATCCTATAGAGACCCTGCTCAGCGCAGGCGGCCAGGTGATGCCTGGGAAGGGGTATAAACAGCACTCTGGCCGCATGGGGATGCACCCACCCCAGTGACCCTGCCCCGCTGTCTCACTGCGCTCACAGAGCCCGGGGCCCTCCAAGGTTCAGTCCAGGTTTCCCTCTAAGAACCCAAAGGACTTGCACAGAGCTGGAATTCCGCGAAAAACTTGCTCTAACACGCCAAATCTGCCGCATCGCTAATACCCCACCCTCCTCCCTTTGCGCTCGCTACCTACACCCCTACTCCCAACTTGAGGACTCCCCGCCCCCACCAGGCCGAAAGTCTCAATTCTAACCCCTTGGATGTGAGGAAGAGTCTTAGCGCCAGAACGCGCCCGGCGCGGCGAGGCCACCAGTGACTCCCAGCGGCCGCACAGGGCGCTGCGCCCCCCTCGCCCCGGTCTCCCCCGCCCTGCGTCCGCCCCGCCACCCCCGCGCGGCCTCCTGCGCCCGGGCTGGAGGCGGATTCCTCTCTCCGGGTTTTCAGAGCGCCTCTCCGAAACCTCCTCCCCGCCCAGAGAGGGAGAGAGATCCCGGGCGCAATCGCTCCCCGGAGCGGCCGAGGGGCGCGCGGGGAGAGGCCTGCGCCGGGGTACTTTCAAACTGAGGCGCGCGCACACACTCACACACACCCACCCGTACACACACACACACACACACGCACACACGCGCCCATTTATATAGGCGGCGGCGACGGCAGTGCCCGGGGTGGCGGCGGCGAGCACAGGAACGATGGAGCTGAGCCAGTCGACCCCCGTTGGAAGCAAGTGAGGACAGCCCAGGCGCACCCGGGATTTCTGTGCCTGGTGCTTGTCATCCTCTCCAGGGAACGGTGCACCCGGAGGAGGACCAGCAGGACTGATTTGCTAGGGAGAGGGCGGGGAAGAGGAGGAGGCCAGGTGAGCAGAGGAGCCCCCTCCGGATCCGAACTGCCCGATAGCGCCTTTGCCCGACTCCTGTTCCCTCTTTGCTCAGGTGGGCGCGCCCGGTCTCTGGTTCACAAGGGGCGCTTGGAGGAGACCAGAAAGTCGCGGCCCGGCTGCGCGGGATGCCTTTCGCCAAGCGGATCGTGGAGCCGCAGTGGCTGTGCCGGCAGCGGCGCCCGGCGCTCGGCCCAGCCGTGGACGAGAGCGGAGGCAGCGCTGAGCCACCTCCGATCCTGCAGCCACCCGGCGGGAGGGACGAGGCCGAGGTGCCGGGGCCAGAGGAGCCAGCCCACGCGCCCCCCACACCTCCCGGGCTGCCGCCGCCGCCACCGCTGCCCGCCCCGGCCGACCAGGATCAGCCACCGCAAGGAGAGGCACCAGCGGCCGGCGAGGAGAGCGTAGCGGGGGTCCCGGAGGCCGTGCCCGCCACTGCCGAGGCGTCCTCAGCAGCGGCCGCGGCCGTGCTGCTCATGCTGGACCTGTGCGCGGTCAGCAACGCCGCGCTGGCCCGCGTCCTCCGGCAGCTCTCGGACGTGGCCCGGCATGCGTGCAGCCTCTTCCAGGAGCTTGAGAGCGACATCCAGCTCACCCACCGCCGCGTCTGGGCGCTGCAGGGCAAGCTCGGCGGCGTGCAGCGCGTCCTCGGCACGCTGGACCCCAAGCAGGAGGCAGTGCGTGAGTACCCGCGCCGTCGGTTCGCCGGGCGCTCGGCTCCTGCGCCGCACCCTCGCGCCCTCCGCGGTCGCCGCAATCCCAGCCCCGCGGCGCCGCGCCCGATGCGGCTTGCACCTTACTCTTGCCTTCCCGCCCCTCCCGCGCCCTGGGACCCACCCCAATCTTCCCGGGGCTGAGTGGCTGGGCTGGACCCCGATTCGGCGATGCAGACGTGGAGGGTGGAAAGTTAAAAGGGTGGCTCCGAACTCGCGGACAGCGTGAGCTGAGAGGGAGCAGAAAGGCAGCGTTTATAGAAGCACAAGAGGCAGAGAGGGTCTGTCTTTCACCTCCCGGGCTCGCCCGGGTCCTTCGGGTGGGGGGCGTTCCAACTCCTGAGGTTTCCGGCAGCCCGGTTCTGAGCCCTATAGCGCACCCTATGCGTGCTTAGGTGTGGGGGTTCGAGGGGTAGCGGGTGTCCTTTTAGGGCTGCTGCAGCAGCACGGCGGTTTTGTCGCTCTCACTGTGACCTCAGTGGCTGCTCTGAGCCCCGAACTTGTGCCTTGAGCTGGTGTACGACGTAGCGTGGCGCCGCTCGCCTGCTGGAGTGAACTCCGTAGCGCTCCGCTGAAAACCCTTGTGGCCTGGAGGGGCCGCGGGGAGAGGCGGGCATGGCTGGGGAGGGGGGAGTGTCTGGGGCCCAGGGGAGATCGAGGAGACCCTTGGGCATCTTTTCTGCTCTGAACAGCCAGGGTTCCTACTAAATGGCTCTGTGTCATCTGCCCTCTGAGAATCCCACAGGCTGTTCTCCCCCCGCCTGGGTGCATTGTCGCCCAATTCTACTGGTGTGCGGACTTAAGTACGAACTAGTCCAGCCAGGCAGGCTACAGGAAAAGGACCAGGAAGGAGGTCTGGAAGATCCCTGGGCATCTTTGCCGCCCACTGACTTCACTCTTGAGACACCCCAGGGCTCCCAATAGTCATTTTTGTCATCTGCCCTCCAAGGGGCGCGCAGGGCGGTCTCCTGGTGCACTGTCGCCAAATCTGGCGACGGCAGAATCGTTTAGGATCAACCTGGGAGGTAGACAGGGGCGCTGGGCTGGCGCGCTGGTCCTTTGGTGCCTAGTCCGGCTGCGACGCCCGCGGCTAAGGTGATGTCAGCGGCTTTGACTTACGTAAGAAGCTTCCTTGGTTGCTGCAGCAGCTGCGCCGGTGCGCAGTGGCCTGGGAGCGCGCGGGGCGGAGGCGCTTTCGCGGCATCCTTCCCTGGGGATTTCCGGGTACCTCTGCGGCACAACCCAGTCCAGCCTCCTCGCGGTCCCTGCCCGCCCGCTTGTTCTCCCCACCCCCCCCGCACCCCTCCCCCGAAAAACCCTTTGAACCCCGCCCTGGAAATTCGCTGCTTTTCTGCAATAACAATAATAATAAGCGTAATGAATAAATGATGTGCGCGATCGGTTTTCGCAGCTATAAAAGACCTGGAGTTCGGTTAATGACTGGTTATTTAAAAGGGCAATTCCGAGGATGAGTTCTGGAAAGAATTAGGATTGCCTTAGGCCAAGTCGTATTTTACTTTTGGGACTTGAAATGAGCGCTTTAATCCTACCTCCTTTTTACCCCAAACCACACAGCAGGGACATGCCCTTCACTTTCAACAGCGCTGATATCAGGGGAGTGCGGTTGGGGGGAGTGGTGATTTCACTTCAAAAGAACTGGAGGGAAGTTTTGCAGACTGTTGAGTGATGCATACATTTCCCGTGTGTGTGTGTGTGTGTGTGTGTGTGTGTGTGTGTGTGTGTGTGAGAGAGAGAGAGAGAGAGAGAGAAAGACAGAGACAGAGAGAGACAGAGACAGAGACAGAGAGACAGAGAGAAACACACAAACACACCCTTGTCCTTAAGTTAGATTTCACACTAGTGAAGCTCGGTGCTGAAGCATAAAGTAGCCTTCTCTCCTCATTTTTCTTTAGAGGCAGCAGTGGAGAGTTATGTATCCGGAATTTATCACAGTCTTTCAAGCCTTTTTAACTGTTTGGAGTAGAAACTAACAGTCAATGGAGATAAGAGAGGATCTTGAGTGTATGCATATAGTTGATGAATATATACTCTATTTATATATATTTATAGTGAATAAATAAAGATGGGGCTAATATAATACCCAGGGATGGACTTAAAGTCCAGTATTTTTAATTTTTTAAAAAATGCTATTAATATTTCCACACTGTGTCCAGATCTCTTTCTTCTCTTGCTCATTTAAATTTAGGATGGCATTGTTCTTGTTTGATGTCACAAAAGGCATTATCTTTGGGAGAAAAAGCATAATATTTTGTGTATTAGTGTGGGTTTCCTCGCATGCAGAGCCTGAGACAAGGATTTTGATGCCAATAGTTTATTTGAGAGGGGATCCCTGGAAACTCAGGGAGGGCGTGAGGAAGTGAGACAGGGAAGGGAGGAAAGCTGATACACTTGTGAGCTGGTTACCACTGTGCGAAACTGGAGTTCAATCCAGGTGGCCACCCTGTGAGCACACACTTCAAATGTATTCCACTGAGGGGTAAGGAAACTGGAGTATTTATGCACCAAATTCTACCCCTTGCTGATGGAAGGTAGCACCTGGATAATAAACTCTCTGGCTTCTGGGGCTTTGCCCACGTGTGGCCCCAGCATGCTCCCAGAGTCACATAGAGAGATGCAAAAGTCTGTGGTGTGCACTGGAGGGAATGTCTGCAGGGGTCCTCTAGGGAGGGCAGAGGGTCTATGGGTGGGGCACCAGTGGCATCAGCCACATTATGCACCTCCTTTTAATATTGCTCAGGCCTAGGGGAGTTTCAAAGGGAGGGGAAGCCTAAAAGTCAACCTTGTTCTTTTTTCTCCCTCTTTGAGGGAACCTGGATGCCTCCACAGCCCCTGTATGTCCTCCCCACCCAGATCACCATTCCCCACACAGTCTGCTTGCTGTGTTATCCTCCAACAGCTGCTTCCTGTTTCCCTGAGACATGCTGGGGGGCTTTTTGCAGGGGTGATGTGATTTGATGTACACTTTCCCAAAGTCACTCTGGAGGCAAGTCGGTAGGGCTGGTAGACCAGTTAGACAGTGTGACTGGTGATGACGGCCAGGATTAGGGAGGTAGCTGTGGAGATACTGAGAAGTAGTCAGATTCTGAATTCATTTGGAGACAGAATTGACAGGACTTACTAAATGCATTGGGTACAGAGCATGAGAAAAAACAATTAAGGGTGACTCCTAGTTTTTGGGCTTAAATAACTTGTAGAAGGTGGTACTATTTATGGAAATGGAGAAGGCTAGTGGGAGAGTGGCTATTTTATTGTGGAGGCAATGAAATCAATAATTTTCTATTTGAGCCACGTTAAGTTTGAGATACCTGATGTATCTCAAACTCACACACTTTGATGTGTGAGTTGAGAGCTTAGGGGAGAAGTCCAGGCTGGAGATGTAAATGTGAGACCTAAGGGTGGAGATGTGAAGCCTTGAAGCTAGGAACAGTGAAGGGAGTAAAGAGAAGGGGCTGGACATAGCCTAGGGAAGTCCAACTTGGAAAGCTTCCTAGGGAAGGAGAAAGGACAGCTCAAAAGCTGGAAGGAAAATCAGGAGAGTGCGGTATTATGGAAGCCAGGAGAAGGAGTTTCAAGAATGGGGGAGAAGTCAACTTGGTCAAATGCTTCTGAGAGTAAGATGAGCGCTGAGAAGAGACCATTGAGTTTGGTCACCTGTAATTAATTAGCCGCGTTGAGCGGCGCAGGAGTGGAGATGAATGCCGTACCAGAAGGGTTGGGGAAAGAACAGGAGGGACAGAAAAGGAAACAGCAACTACTGACAAGTCTTGTCAGGAGTTTTGCTCTGCAGGAGAGTGGCGAGATGGAGCAGTGGCTGTGGGGAATGCAGTGTTACCAAGAGAGGTGTTTTTAAAAGGTATTGATATTTTAGGCATGTTTGGATTACAGGGAGAGGGAGCAATTGATGATTCTGGGGGAGAGAACTAGGTAATTGTGGAAGTCCTTGAGAAGGAAGTCTGAGAGGGGATGAGCTGAGAGCACCATTTCATCCCTCGGACCTGGAGGGAAGTCAGAGGATGCGGGCAGAGAGGCAGGTGGGCTGGTGGGCTGATGGAGGTAGGATGGGGTGTTCTTCTACAATTACAGCGATTTTCTCTGTGAAGCATGTGGTGAGGTCATCGACTGAGAGAATGTTGGCAATGTGAGGAGAGAAGGGAAGGTATTAGTAAGTTGTCTCAGGGAGGGAACATGGATGCAGTAAGGAAGCAGAGTGGGATTATCTGGCTGTGTTGAGAGCCTTTTGAGATTTATGGCCATAAACTTGAAGTGAGTCCAGCTTTTCAGTTACTAAAACCTGAGACTTTAGAATTACTTCATGGGTCTCAATGCCAAGATATTCATCCTTAGACATTTTAATATCGTTGGCATTTTTGGGTGCTGTCAATTATATTTAGTTACTGAATTTTTAAGTAAATTTTATATTAAAGTTTAACATTCCTACAGAAAAGCACAAAGATCATAAGTGTTCAGCTTGGCCAATTTTCACAAAGGGAGCAACTCATGTAAATATCACCCAGATCAGGAAATAAAATTACTGTACCTGAAACGTCCTCCCTTCAAGCCCCCTACTAGTCACTATCCCCCTCCCCAAAGGTAATCACTCTCCTGAATTTTACCCCCATCAATTAGATTTTCCTGTTTTTGAGCTTTATATAAATGAAATCATGTATATACTTTTTAGTGTCTAGTATTATTCATTCAATATTATGTTTGTAAGATATTTCCATGTTGTTGCATATACGGTAGATTGTTCGTTCTCATTGCTGAATTAAATTTCCTCATGTGTCTATACCAAAATTTATTGACCCATTCTCCCGATGAGGGACATTTGGGTTGTTTCCATTTTAGAGCTATCGCCATGAACATTTTTTTTCTATATGCCTTTTGATGAGCTTATGTATACACAGCTGTTTGGTATATATCTAAAAGTGGAATTGCCAGATCAAAGGGGATGAATATGTTTGGCTTTAGTAGATTCTGCCTAACAGTTTTCTAAACTGGTTATACCAATTTATATTCCAGAAGTATATGAAAGTTCCAGTTGCTCCATATCCCCACCAACACTGATACTGTTTTTAATCATAGCTACTCTGTTGGGTGTGTAATGAAATCTCATGGTGATTTTATTTTCCAATCCTCTGATGGCTTATGAGATTGAACACCTTTTTATGTATTTTCTTTAACCATTTGGATATTCTCTTTTGTGGATTATCTGTTAAGACTTTTGCTAATTTTTCAATAAGATACTTTGTACCTTTTCTTATTGTTGTGTAGGAATTCTTTATATATTGTGGATATGAGTCATTTGTTAGCTATAGGTATTATGAATACCTTCTCTCACTGTGTGGCTTACCTTTCCATGCTCTTAGTATTATCTTTTGAGGGCAGAAGTTCTTATTTTTATGTAGTCCAGTTTATCAATCCTTTTCTTTATAGTTAGTATTTTTTTTCTGTGTGTTTTCTCTTGTATTTGTTCTTCAATTTTTTACCAGCCTCAAAGTCAGGAAGATATCTCTAAGTTTTTTGTTTTGCATTTGTCATTCAGATCTATGATCATATGGAATTGATATTTGAAATGGTGTGAGGTAGGGGTCAAGATTAAATTTTTCCATATGGATACACAGTTGGTCCATTGCTACTTATTGAAAAGACCATCATTTCCCCATTGTACTGCAGTGGCACTTTTATCATTTATCAAGTGAATTGATTTTATATTTTAGCTAACATTTATTGAGTGCTGTTATTTGTTAGGCTCTGTGCTAAGAGCTTTATATGAGTTACCTTATTTAATCTTCATAATAACTCTATGAGAGAGGTACTGTTATATTATTACCCATTTTACTGAGGATTACCAATTCATTCCAGGTAGCAACAGCTAGCAACAGATAGCAACAGTGATGGAGGCCAAGAATTAGGATTCAGGTCTGAGTCCACACAATATATTTTCAACCATTAGCGTTTTCAGCCATGTGTTGCCACATAATTTCAGGAGAATTACTATATTCAAATCAAGGCCCTTCATGATATGTTCCTGTCCATTTGGCAAGCTTCATTTCTCGCTCTACCACCCATTGCCCCTCCCAGCCTTCTCCACCTTCCACCCCAGTCTGGCTTTATGCGCCAGTCATACTGAACTACTTGGTGTTGCCTAACTTTCTAGGCTTTTGCATTCGTTATGTCTATGCATATACATACTATTCTTTCCTTCTGGAACATTTTCACTGGATAATTTCTCTTCATTCTTTGGTACTCAGCTGACACATCATCTTCTCTGTGAAATGGAACCTGATTTCTTGTCCACAACCTCCCCCATCTACAACTTTTCTAGAACTTTGTGCTCACCTTTTATGTTAGCTTTTGTCCTTCTATACAGCAGACACTGTTGACATCCTGCCTATATTCCTTTAGCTGTCACCTCTCATGCTGAAGGCTACTTACTGCAAACCCCTGTGACTCTGCCTGAGGTTTTTGTTTTTGACTGACTAATGGACCAAGCTTGGCCTTGCACATAGGGAAAGCCAGAGGTGTCAGCAGGTTAGTGTCCCTGAAGTAGCACTCAGCCAGTCATGGACAGGGAGTTGGTGGATGAAGACTCCAGTTTCATTACTCCTTGGATGGGAGAACTCTGCCTCATGCTGTATACCATTTCTCAGGATTCTCTAGTAGCATTGAGCTCCAGTTGCCCACAATGATGGCTTATTTGATAATGCATCCTGTCTTTGCTGCCTTCCTTTCTCCATTCCACTTCCTCACTCACCTGTGGGCATTTCTTGGAGTCACCTTCCACATAAGCTACTTGCACTCAAACTTGTACTTGCAATCATAGGGTCTACTTCTGGGGCAACCCAAACCAAGACAATCTGTTTAAATTGAGGGCAAAGACCTAGCACTGGGGTGACATGCCAAAGACCTATGGCAGAGGTGACATTTCTCATTCTTTTTCCTTAAACTATTTACCCCAGGATTATTATATTAGCCACATCCCTGGCCCCTGCCAGAATGTCGTACAGTACGTCTGGAAATAACTGTTACTATCCTTTAGCAGATTCACAGTTTGAATCTTTCTATTGGCATGGAAGGAGCTCTTCAGCAGTGAGAAGGGGCACAGAAAGAACTCAAATCTACAATGATGAAGACCCAGTCCCTTAATTTCTCAATATTCTATGGGCCAGCCTTTGAGAGTACTGTTTATTGCCCTGTGGAATGGGTCAGTGACAGCCTCAGGGGTTCCAGACTCCCCATCTGAGAATCACAATTTCAGCCAGAGCAGACACAGAAACTGCTAACCCCTGAAAGGAGCTAGGAAGTAATACACTGGGTGAATTGATCATTTTGGGTTGGTGTGGCAACACTAATCATGGGCTCATTCTGGTTTTGAAAGAATGATCCTGCTTTTTGTCCCCATTCTGTTCATTGTATCACTCGTAAAAAACCCTCCACAATCTTGTTAATGTGTTTTCTTGGATATTTCAGTAACTGTGGTTAAGTTCCTTTTCTTCCTGGCCCTGCTCAGCGAGTTTCTGTGCGGCATTATGAGATCCTAACAGCTCCATTGGAAGCTGCTTTTAAACCCATCACAGAACAACTGAGAAGAAAGCAATCTTTCAGAGGTTAATAATTCATAGTTGTAATTTCCTCATAACCAGTAACAGCAACACATTTCTTTCTAGACTTTTCTTGATGTACTAGATTGAGCTTTTAAATCAAAACTACTGAACTACTTTACCTAGGAAATCCTTGAGATTCTGTTGGACTGATATTGCTGAGATGGTAATAATAAAGATTTCTTTCTTCCTACGTGTGGAGGCCTTTTCTACACAATGCTGTTAGGAAAGTGCACAGTCCATTTAAGCTCTCAGAAATGTCTTCTGTCTCAGAGCTTCTAGTCTACCTTTAATGGGCATTACCTTTGAATGGCAATGACATATAAAATCTTTCCTACTGTCCCTTCTTAGCTCAAGAGTCTTGAGGATTCACTGACTTCATATGACACTTTGAAATTTTAGGGTCGAGAACAGTTTTAAACATAGTTGGAATTTTATTTTGATAGTTCAGTTTAATTTCTTTTTACTCTATTGAAAATTGTGGGACACAAGATTTTGTGAGTCATTCTATTAAAAAATCATAGGACGAGTATGCCTGGAACAAACTACCAATCACAAAAATTCCTGAAAGTTTTTTTTTGTATCAGGAATCCTTCATGAATCACATGGAAATAAAAACAATGAGGTAGGAATGGTTTCTGAATGTAAAGATTTCGTTCTAGGGTTGAAATTTTGTGAAATAAGGTTTTGGAAAGCCCTGCCACTGGATTGTAATCCCAGAGGGCAGGGACCCTATCTAACTCATCTTTGTGAATAACTAAGACAGGCATGGTCAATTTGTGGTTCTGACATCTCTCAATCCATTACTGCCCATCTCTCAATCCATTGAACATGAGAAGGTATAGCTGTACTGAAATAATAATCTGAGGACATGGACATCCATATGCTAAAAAATTACTTGATTATTAAGTGCCTAAGTCCTTCAAAGTGAAATTATCAAGAATAAAGTTAATTTAACAAGAGTCATAGACTCTTGGGATCTTAGAATTGGGAAAGACCTCAGTACCCATCCAATCCAACTTCTCACCGAGAGTGGGAAGCTTTTTTAAGATGTCCCAAATCGCAGCCTATCTGGTTTCCATGCTCTCTGAGATTCCTGGGAGTGGGAAGTGGCCACCCTTGCCCCAGTTTTATTGCTGAATAGCAGTCATTCTTGAGAAGTCCTTATCTACGTTGAGAGTGAATCTGTCTTTTTGTAAGCCTTTTTGCCAGTCTTTTAGTCCTCGTTCTGGTGTCTGGACCCATATGAAATTTGCCTATCACCTCTTTTACAGAAAATTTTTTAAGTATCTGGAGGTTACTGTTATGGTCCCTTCTAAGCTTTCTTCATCCCAGGTAAAACAACTTCACTTCATTCGATGCCAAGTTTCCAGTCCCCTCCCACTCTGGTTGCCCTCTGCCACAGGTGCAGAGCGTGAATGGACCCATTCCTTGCTTTATATGTATGTCCCACTAGGACTAAGGTGGTGCTTGTTGTTTTAACCATTGTGTGACACTGTTGGTGCATTTTTGCTCTTATGGTCCAACAAACTTCCTTCCTTTATAGTGGCAGTTTATATCATGAGGTTTTCTCTATTCTATGTGTGTGGTTGGTATTTTGAACTTAAATTTCACAAGACTCTCCCATTGTCTCTGTTAAATTGAATCTTGCTTGCTTTGCTCTTTCATTTCCAATCAGTGGTGATGGTTTAAAATCTTGATTCAATGTGTCAGCTACTGCCCACAGCATTTTGCTCACTGTAGGCACCATAAACATGATTCTATGCCATTACCCACATCTTTGAGAAAATTATTGTTCTGATGCATTCAAGGCCAGAGCCCATTGGCAGGCAGTACTAGCAACATCCCTTCAAGTTGATGTCTATTAATCAACATTCCTTGGGTACCATTGTTGTAGCAGTCATGAATGCACCCCTCCACCTTCCCATTCAAACCACATTTCTCCACCTTGTCCACAAGATCGATCATCATGAGTGACTGTCAGATGGTTTGCTGAAATCAAGATACCATATGCCTGTAACATTCCTTTGATCTCTCAGTCTAATAACACAACTCAAAAGGGAAATGAGGTTAATCTGGCTCAAACTGGACTCACTTCCAGCAATGAGAGGGACCATTTTAGTTTTCTTATATGTAATGGGTAAAGAGTTTATTTTGGAGACTCTGCTTTGGTGTGTTGGCCATAGAATGACCACAATGTTGGACTGCAAGGGGACTCTCTGGGTCCTAGAATACATTTCTCTGTCTCTAGAATGTCTGGTTTGTAAAAGGCAGAAAATCATAGTGCTTGTCCCTTCCTTTCTTTTGGGTACCTGGTTGAGAATCATCTTATGTCCTTGTTCTCTGTCCTTTAAGGAGAGGTTTGAAATTCATGACCTTTGGAGTTTGCTTAGGCTCAGTTTGAGTAAGATTGTCAAGTACCTGGTTTATCTAATTGTTGAGAAGCAAGAGGGTATGTGGTTAAGGGTGTGGACTCTGAAGCTGAACTGTGTGAGTTCAAATTCCAGCTCCACTCCTTCAAAGCTGTATGACTTTGGACAATTTATTGAATTTTTTTCTTAATTTATTACAGAATGGAGAAAAGAAGCAGTATCTATTGCATCAAGTTGTTGACAAAACTAAAAGAGTCAAGATGCGCAGGCACTGAGAACTGTGCCTGGCAAATGATGAACCCCAGATAATTATTGGCTATTCTTGGCTATTTTATTGATACTATAATTGGATTAGACAGAATAGGAGGCACATGTTAATTTTTTCCAAGTAGGTGAAAAGCTCTGCCTGAATCTGTGAAATGCTGGGTCAAGGGAAAGCAGACAGCTGACCAAGCAATGCTGTGTCTCTCTGCATGGTCAAAGATGCCTATCAAGGTTCTTTTTTCTTTGTGGCCTCTGTTCGTTATGCAGAAAGGTACAGAAAGAAAAAAATTGACCGATGATCTTATCATCCAGATTCATTCATTTATTATATGCCAGGCACAGTTCTAGGCACCGGAGTTCCATCAGTGAATAAAAAGTTACAAAGAGCTTACATCCCAATGGAGAGAGATCAACCCTAAACAGCAAACATAATACATTTGAGGAAATGACAAAGCATGTTAGGAGATGGTAAGTGCTGTGGGCAAAGAGAAACTAGAACAAGATGAGGGCAATCCAGAGGGTTGGGATGGGGTTGCAATTTTAAATGGGGTGATCAGGTGGGCCTCATTGAGGAAGCAGCATTTGAGGAAAGATTGGAAAGAGGTAAGGGAGTTCATTACATAGATTGCTGGAGGAAGAGTGTTCCAACAGAGGGAACCAGAGCTAGTGCAAGGGCACTGTGGTGAGAGGATGCCTGGAGTGATCCAGGGGTGACAAGGAGGCCCGTGTGCTGGATGTGGAGTTAGCAAGGAGGAGAGTGGGAGGAGAGGAGGCAGCAATGAGGGATGGAAGAGGGGCAGATCACAGAGGGTCTAGTAGGCCATTGTGAGGACTTTGCCTTTGCTCCGAGTGGAGCGGGCAGTCATTGGAGACTTTTCAGTCTAGTAGTGACATGATGAACGTAGCACTTAAAAGGATCACTTTGGCTGTTGTATCAAGAAGATATCAGGGGAGAGGCAGGAGAGGTAGAAGCAGGGAGACCAAGTAGGGGGCTCTGTTGTAGTAATTCTGATGAGAGATGGTGGTGGTTTGGTGGAAGTATTGAGAAGTGGTTGGATCCAGCTTAGAGCTGTTGACATTCTTTGTTTCTCACTTAGGACTAGGCAACTCAACCTATACAGAAGGGCACAAAATTGAAAAGGGAAGGAAAACCTTCCTCCTATCTCATCCTGCCAGACTCGCTTCAAAAGAACCCATGTTATAGTATCTTGTGCTCTTTCCAGGAAGAGCAAAAGCAAATTCTCGTGTATATGTCTATCACGTTTTGTAAAGCCATTGAATGTTGAGGAAGTAGACACTTTTCCCAGAGTCTTGTTGATTAATCTTATTTGCTGTCTTGGAAGAATTTAAAAAGTGTTCTAACTAACACCCTTTTTAAAAATCAAGGTATAATTTATAAGTAGTGAAATGTACAGATCTGAAGTCTATAGTTGGGTAAGTTTTAACAGTTGTATCCTTCTGTGTAACCCATACCCCTATTAAGGTAGAGAACATTACCCTCACTCCAGATAGGTAATACCCTTTTCAGATGGGAAAGTGGTATTTGAACTCTGATGGCCCAGCACTAGCCCCTACCAAGGCTGTCGTATGAATATGGGCACAGAAGAAAATGATTCCATAGGGAGCTTCTGGGCTCTCAAGTAGGATTAGACTAAGAACTAGTGATTCCATGTATAATATTTCCAAGACAGTTTGAAACAATGGAGTTTCCACACTTTTGGTCTGATGGTGTTGGGCTATTTATGACATCTTGGTGCTGAATTTTAGGGAGAATCAGGTTTTAGACAAGGATAAAAATCTGGCCTCAGAGGCCCCAGGAGTAACTTAAAATTGGGAGCTTTTCTAAGATAAAGCTAAAAATAATTTAAAAAGACATGAAAAAAAAAAGCCTTGATATTGTCAGGGAAATTTCTAAGTAGCAGGGAATACTGATGTGCAAACTGTCTTTGTGTTTTCAACTCCTGCTGATGCTTGAAGTCTGGATGGAAGATGAAGAAAGTTGTTTAGAATTTGATTTTGATTGTCCTATCTAAGTACATTTAGATTAGGAAATAAGAAGCCCTATTCTAGAGTTCAGTTACTCTGGATTTTTAATCCTAGACATCTAAGGGAGGGAAGAGCTAGAAGCTGTGAGGACGGATAACAGCCTCTGAGGCATAATGTTCATTAGAATATAATATCAATATTTATGTTTCTCCCCAGCCTGCATCTGGGCTCATTCCTGGAGCCTGTATTTATATTTTAATAACATGAGGAAAGCTGTATTTTCCTTTTAAATTTCACATCAGAATTCTGCCACTTCAGCCGACCCCCTCCCCAACTCTGAAGTGATTCATTTGCAAGATGGCGCATGTTTATCTAGAATCAGTTTGAGTCTATAGATTAACTGCCAGTGGGGAGAAATGCAGCAGGAATAAATACCACAGAAATCCTTTTCCACATGAGAAGTCATAGGGCCTTTTGCTTCACAAACAGGAGAGAGTAGGCTTCAAAGTTGGCGCAATGTGGGGGGAAGTGGGTAAACCAAGAGGAGACATTGGGAAGGGCGCCCTGGAAGATTTTCAAAGAGTATCACTTGAGTTAAATGCCTTTGGTATGAGAGAAAAGATGTTGGAACCCTGCTCAGGTATCAGATGTCACCCAGTATTCATCTGGCAAAGTTTTAGCCTTTGCTAATTAAAACTAATCCAATTGCGTGAAGAAAAATATATTGCGTAAGGTTGCCTCTTGTGTGGCTTTATTTTAACCCTTTGCCCCATATCCGAAGACTAGCGAATCTCAGGCTAGTTACAGGGTGGAGGGTGATGATGAGAACGGGGTTCACTTAGAAATAGATTCCAGTGTAGACAATGAATGGGGCAGGCTATTAAAAGCATCGGCTTGTAAATGTAAATTTGAAGCCCTTTTGGATTTTCTTGATTGATTTGTCAATTCAAAGGTTTCAGTGGCTGTGGAGTGCGAAGGAAAATTAAAACAACCAAACAAACAAAAAGAGTGACACCCCCATTTACCTCTCAACTGGTGCTTTGTTTTCTTTCCAAGTTGCTTTGTGTGCTTTTCTGTGGCCTGGTCAGCCTGCTTGGATCACGTTTTGCGATGATGAAGCTTAGGTTCCAGGTTTGCTCCCTGAGAGCCTGGGATTTTGTCCTGATCACACGCTTGCATTCCTAACCCTCATAACCTTTCTATTATAGGAAAGAGTGTATGTCAGCCTTTGATTCTCGCAGTTCCACCACTTGTCAGCTGTGTGACCTTGGACAAATTCTTGGTCTCTGCACCTCAATTTTCTTACCTGTGAAATGGGGACATTGTTGTTGTGAAGATTAAGTGAATTAATCCATGCACAGTGCGAGTGGTGTGTGGCATATATACAGTATACACAGTATGGGCTAATACATGTATGCCATCGATGGTACCACTTTTGTTGTTGTTTTATTAGTATTATTATCAGGGGGCTTAGATGAAGGAAGTAGGAGTAAAAATGCATAAAACCCAGCCCCTGTGGCTCCTCAGCCAGTGTAAATATTCTGGTCAGCTGGATGCATGGTAAAAATTGGGACAGAGGAATGCCATCCAGTTTGCTGGCTTGGCTGTTCTAACTCATGTCGTGGAGCACTGCAAGAACAATTTAGCATCTGGCTGCCATTATGCCCTCCTTCTCTGGGGGTGTGGACTTCTGCTGATGGATGGGGGAGGCCTGGGTGTGGATGTGTGCCATCATGGGAGGGGTGAAGAGTACAGACGCCGTTGCCCTCACTTTCTGGGACTGTCTGTATCTTTTCCCATAATGACATGTCTTCTGCTTTTTGTAGTCAGTCAGACATCAGGCGTGGGACAGCTAGCAGAGAGGACAGATTATAGATCTGGAATGGCAGAGCATTCCTAGGTGTTCACTGACTCCTTCTCTTTCTCTTCTGGGCACATGGCTAGACGACATTTCCCAGCCTCCCTTGCAGTTAGGTGCAACCATGTGAAAGAGTTTCGTTCAATGGAATGTGGAAGGAATAATTGCTCCAGCTCTAGGCAGTCTGTATAAAAACACCTAAACAACTCCCTGCAGTTCACTTCTTGTCCGTTCTGCTGGCTACATGCAGAGGGTTCGGCAGACAGCTCTTGAGGCCCTAAGGAATGGTGGTGTCATCAGATGGAAGGAGCCTGGGTTCCTGAATCGCCACATGGAAGATTATCTACCAACACCTGATTGGATTTCATGTGAGGGAGAAGTAAACTTTTATTGTGAGATTAAGGGGATGTTTGTTACAGCAGTTAGCTGACCCTAACATAGAGGTACAGTGCAGGGAGCAAAACGGATTGGTTTTCCTGAAAATGCACAGATGACGAAGTTACTCAAAAGTATTTTGTGTTCTTTTCCTGAATAAAAAAGGCACTAAACTCTAGGATTTTCTTTCTCTGAGAGACATAAAGAGTTCCTATGTGTGACTAGAAGCTGTATGACAGCTTTCCTTGAGGGAGCAGATGGAAATAAAAGCTTATTAACAGAGTTACAGTTTCTAGAGAAATTTTGCTACCAAAAGAATTCATTCTCTCTCTCTGTCAATCCTTCCCTCCATATATAAATGATATACATATATTGTGACACTTTAAAAACCTAATTATAACACAAATACAGAAATGCACACAAATGAGCATACAGCTTCAGTGCATTTTTACAAACTGACCATACCTTTGAAACTTGTACCCGAAACAAGAAACAGAACATTTGAAGCCCTCTAGAAATCCTGCCAACATTCCCTTCCAGTCAGACCTCCCCAAGGGGGACATTATCCTGACCTAACAGCATAGATTACTTTGGCCTGTTTTGGAGTGATACAGTATCTGCTTTTTTTTTTATAGCTATATTTTTTTGTTCAAAATTATATTCTATGATCCATTCATGTTGTTGTATATAGTTATAGTTCACTTATTTTCATTGCTGTATAGTATTCCTGTGTATGAGTATACCATGGTTTATTTATTCATTCTATGGATAGGCATTTGGATAATTTCCAGTTCGGGCTATTTTGAATAATGCTACCATGAACATTCTATAATAGTTCCTGTCTATTGGTGAATATATCTGCACATTTCTGTTGGGTTAAACATTTTTTGACTTGCGGTTTTATAAAACTTTCTCTCTCAATAAGACACTTAAGGCTGTGACAGGGACTGTTCTTATTTCTTGCTATCCCTTGACTTTCTGATCTAGGCCAAGCAAAAGCCTTGACCTATTTTTCTATAATGTAGAAGATTATCACTGATCTTTAATATGGCAAAGTTTTGGTGTCTAAAATGGAGAAAGCCTGATCTACTTAAAAGAACCACCCTCCCCTTTTAAATTGAAGCATAGTTATTAGGCCTTTTGATTCCCAGACAGGGGCTCTTCACAAGGCCATGTTTCAAATCACTTGTAAACTCCATGTAATTGGAATTTGACATTGGAATCTTTATTGGCACAGCTTCAGCGCTTCCTCTGTGAGACGGAGAATCCTCTTGGATTTTCAAATTGCTTCCTTTCCTTGGGGAGGCAGTGGAGGAGGAAGAGTGATGAGTTCTCTAATCACTTGGCCAGATTAGCTTTAGAGGAGTTGCCTTCTCTAATTGCCCTTGCTATCAAGGTTTCGTGCAAAATCTAGGCAAGGCAGAACATTTCCTCAGAAGGACAGGAGACAAAGAAGAGGGGGAGGTCTTTTTATCCATCAACCAAGAGCATTTATTCTTGTGGCTCTGCCGTCAGGGCCTTGGATATCTGATCCAAAACGTAGTAATCTTGGCTAGATGGAACCTTGTGGATTTGGGGGTTTAAAAGGCGTCAAGCAAACTTTCAAATTGCCCACAGGACTTTCTTTCAAACGCTTGGCATAGGCTCAGCTTTCCCTGACTCCTTTGCTGAGGTTTGAAATCCTGGACTCAATGAATGGTGGGACATTCCTGCCCCTACCCCCGGTCCCAGGGACTCCCTCACTGTTTGGCTTGAAATGGCCATGATTGGAGAATTGAGGGGTGAATGTTTTAGTCTGGGCCTTCTCCTTCAAGCATATCAGGAATATCTGAAACATCTTTGAGGCCAAAGCAGACCGAAAGCTGCCTCGTGTTTCGATTGAACGTTTGGTTGCCTTTGGGTGTGAGGTGTGTGAAGCCTTTACAGTTAGGTCTGACAAATGTTTGTGAGAAGCTTCCAGGGGACCTTGCTGCTGAGTGACACACAGCTGGGCCTTTGAAAATGGGCTTTCATGATAAATTTGAACATGGTTTTAGACTTTACTATAAGTGCTTCATTCCTTTTCCTAACTAGAGGATGGTTGAGCTGATTTTTCCATGAGGGAACTGCTTTGGACCATTAACCGAGATTTTCTTCAAATATAGAGGTGACTGTGTAACTTGCTTTTGGATTTTAAAAACTGATGGAGACCTAGCGAGGCAGCTCTGTGAAGTCAGAAGTCAGGGGATGCTTTTCTTCACTTGCCAGGTGTGGAATGCAAATGAGCTGCATGCAGAGTCAGAGACCTTTTAAAAATCCAGATTTGCTCTGAGGACTTGGGGCTTCTACCAGGCTGCTTTTCTTTTCTGTAGGCCACAGCTAAGACCATGGCCTACCGTTTCTTTTTCTTCAACCCCCTGGTTTCTTCCTGTAGCCAGCCCTGCCCCCAGTTTTTGTAAGATCGCTGGATTTCTGTCTTAGATGACTAAGTGTTATCAAGGGGATTCTTCTAAACATGTTCAGGCAGACATTGAGCAAATACACACACACACACACCCCTAACATTTATTGTGTGATAGCGCTCTGCTAGAACTACCTTGTGTTATTTCACAAGCCCCTCAAAATTCTGTGATGGAAATATGATAATATTCTTTTAGTAGGTGAAGAAACAAAGGCTTTGCTAGTGGCTTTAAGAACACACTGTTAAAAAGTGCCTGGTCCAGAATTTAAATATGGTTCCTGTGTCTTGGGTTTGGGTGCCCCTCTACTCTCCCCAGCTCCTCTCTGTAGGCATACTCTTCCTCGTACTCTTCCTCCCATCACCGCCACCTTATTGCCACCACGACAGCCCTCTGCCTTCCAATTTACGACGGGAAAACAGAGGGGGAAAAAAAGACATGAGGATAATAATGTCCAGGTGTGACTTTGGATGCTCAGAGGGCTGGGGTTCAAACATCTAAACAAAAAGGCCCATGAATGAAGAGGTTCTTCCTGTGCACCCAGTGCACGCATATGACTGCATTATAGGTTAACACAGGTATAGGCCCTGGCTGTATGTCTGGCTATACCCAATTAGTTTTTCCAAAGACTTCATAGTTTTTAAGAACATACTGATTGTATAAAATAAGTCATTTGCTGTAGCAGGTGTCATTTTCTATATCAAGGCCTTTACTACCTAACCTAAAACATTCACCTCATGGATACACAGGCTTCTTTTCTTTCTTCTTTAATTTTTCTATTTTATTTTATTTTTTTAGAGGTGGGGGTCTCATTATGTTTCCTGGGCTGGTCTCAAACTCCTGGGCTCATGTGATCCTTCTGTCTCAGCCTCCTGAGTAGTTGGGACTACGGGCATACGACACCACGCCCGACTACAAGTTTCTTTTCTAGCTCAGTGGTTGCCCTTCTGTGTTCTACAATGTTGCTTAAAGGCTGGTGTAAAAGAACTGTGGATGACCTCAGTTCAGAAACAAATCAACCCAAATCACAATAAACTGCTATTTTTGCATTTATTCAGGCAGGCCAAGATGAAAACACGATGATGGCCAGGTTTGGGGTGGGAATGAGTGCGGGGTGGGCATAAAGGTAATTTTAGATGCTGATGATGGAAGTGTAAGTTGGCATAATTTTTCTGGTATAACTGTATGCCAAAGATTTCATTTCAGAATTTAACCTAAGAAAATAAATGGAAAAATAAAGAAAAGAATGTATAGGTACCTCAGTGTCGCTTATAATAAGAAATATTGGAAGTATCCTAAATGATTAACAGTAGAAAATCAGTTGAACAAACATTACTGTATATTGGTACAGTGAAATACTCTACCATCATTAAAATGATGATAGAAATGGATATTTATTAACCCAGAAATATGTTTGTGATACATTCTAAAGTTAAAAAGACTTGCTACCAAATAGTATGCATATTATTGCATGTTTATTAAGAAGGTATACGAATACAGGAAAGGAAAATGTCTGGAAGGACATATATCAAATCAGTATTTTTAAAACGTGTTTTGATTATGATCCACTGTGAGAAATACATTTTATCTTTCTGAGCCAGTAGACACATGTAGCTGAAACAATAGTTTATTGACAGTATTTATATTTTCTCTGTGTGGTGCATTCTGATATATTTACTTTTTTC
Source organism: Avahi laniger (assembly GCA_963575035.1). NCBI lineage: Eukaryota > Metazoa > Chordata > Mammalia > Primates > Indriidae > Avahi > Avahi laniger. Next base: position 36,778 of record CAUYSK010115532.1, read on the forward strand.
CCCCCTTTTTTACTATATTATCCTATTATTTCCTACCCTCGTCTACTTTATTTCAATTCTATTCCTCTTCTCTTCTCCTTTCTTCTGTTTCATTTTTCTTACTACTGGTCATGACCCATTAAGTTGATTTTATAATCTCCTAATAGGCCACAAACCACAGTTTGAAAAACACTGCTCTAAAATGTTAACAATGGTTATCTCTAGCAAGTGGGATTAGAGATAACTCTTTTTTAGAGGGGCGGAGGAGTACTTTTTGCTTTTTTGTGTTACTTATATAATATAAAAACTAATGAAAATTGGAAAATGATATAATAAATCCATTCATAAACAAATTGATGCCCTGCAGCTTTTCAGGAGCATACTCATTGTATAAAATAAGATGCCTACACTACCCCATGATTATTGGGCATTCAGAATGTTCTGGGAAATTTGAAGAACATTGTGGTAGGAAAAATATATCCATTCAGATACATTGTTTAAATAATAGAACAACAAGAAAAGAAAACATGACCTTGCATCTTTAATCTCAAAAAATCACCAAGCATTCATACTTACTGCTTTACCCCAGTGATGTTGCATCAATTCTCTGGGATTCATTTTTATTTCTGTTCCAGATTGCATTTTTTTCATGCTCGTTCTTCACCTTTAAAAAAACACTAAATCATCAGACTTCTTTCTGGCTAGATTATCTTGGCTTATAGTACCGTTGAAGTTAGCATCCTTTAAAGCTAAAGAGAATTTTAAATGGAAGGTAGTCATTAAGAACTTAGATCAGGAAGCAGAAGCTTTAAAGGAGGATGGGAAGAATCCCTGACTTGAGCCAGTATACTTCCCTGTGGGCTTCCTGCTTTCAGCACACAGCTGGAAATCTGCAGAACAGTCCAGGAGCCCTGCTCCCAGCATGACCACACAACAAAGGAGGTGGCTTGTGAAGTGAGCTTTCCCTGGGTCTTCTCTGGGAAAACCACTGGTGAACAATCAGGGCAGAGATTTCTGCAGAAAGTTCCATTTATGTAGAACCCAAGTAAATCTCTGGGCATGTGAGCCAGCTGCCAAGGGGGCAGGGTGATCTACCAGGTTGGAGTTGGAGAGAGGCTGGCTGGCATTTTCAGGGAAGGGGCATGGAGAGCAATGCTTCCTGCCTTTGAAAGGAATTAATGATAGGAAATAACTGGGGTTGCTTTTTAAGATGTAGTAATTTAGTTACTGTTGTTTCAGACCTTATGCTGAGAGTAATTTGGCAATGCTGAAAATGTAATTTGGATCCCTGGCCTTCTGCTTATGGAGAAGGCTAAATTCATTCTATCTTTGAAACATTGCGAATAACATGTCAAAGTTATTCATGTGCTCATTGATTTATTCATTTATTATCCAGTAATTATCCATTCATGTGGTTATTTGTTCATCCATGCATCCATAACGGATGCTTTTTCCAAGCACCCATTTACATGGTATTGCTTGACTGGATGCTGTATGTTGGAGGACATGTGGCAATCACTGAGGTGGGAGAGGAAACTCAATAAGGAGGAAGAACATTCTGTGTAGTTGAGTTGCTCACAGTCTGGTGGAGCAGACAGACAAGTAAACAAGTAATTACCACATAATGTGGGCAGTGCTATGAAAGGGACCAACCTGGCTTGATTCATGCAAAACTACCTCTCCCCTTCAGGCCTACAATCATGGGATGTTAACGTAAGAGAGGCCTTAGAAAAACTAAATGGCATAATGGCTTCCAGACTTTATCTCTGGAGATCCCTGGGTGCTATTCCAGGGAGTGAAGGTTGAAGTAGCAGGGAGGAGTGAGAGGAAAGCTAAGCAGATGAAGTATCAGAAAAAGAAATTAAGAAAACAATTCCATTTATAATAGCATTAAAAGGAATAAGATACTTAGGAATAAATTTAACAAAAGAAGTGAAAACTCATACACTGAAATATATCAAACGTCATTGAAAGAGAATAAAGAAGACTAAATAAATGGAAATACATCCTGTGTTCAGGGATCGGAAAACTTAATATTAGCAACATGAAAATACTCCCCAAATTCATATATAGATTCAGTGCAATCCATGTCAAAATTCTGGGTGAATTTTTTTTACAGAAATTGACAAGCTGATCCTAAAATTCATATGGAAATAGAAGGGACCCAAAATAGCCAAAACAATCTTGAAAAAACGTTATAGAACTCATACTTCCCAGTTTCAAAACATATTACAAAACTACAGTAATCAAGACAATGTGGAACTGGCGTAAGGATAGACATATATAGATCAATGGAACAGAATGGAGAGTCCGGAAATAAATACTTACATTTATGGTCAATTGATTTTCAACAAGGGTGTCAAGACAATTCGATGGGGGAAATAATAGTCTTTTCAACAAATGGTGCTGAGACAATTAAATATCCATATACAGAAGAATGAAGTTGGGCCCCCTCCTCATATCATCACAACAAAAATTAACTCAAAATAAGTTACAGGTTTAAATTTTAGAGTTAAAACTATAAAACTCTTACAAGAAAAAATAGGAGTAAATCTTTGTGACCTTAGATATGGGAACTCTATGTTTAACATCTTGAGGAACTTCCAAATTGTTTTCCAAAGTGGCTGTGCCATTTTACAGTTTCTTAGATATGACACTTAAAGCACAAGGGACAAAAGAAAAAATAAATAGGACTTCATGAAAATTAAAAACTTTATTCTTCAAAGGACACCATCAAGAAAGTGAAACTTCAACCCATAAAATGGGAGAAAATATTTGCAAATTATATACCTGAGAAGGGACATTGTATTATAATAGTTTCCTAGGATTACTGTAACTAATTACCACACACTGGGTAGCTTAAGATAATAGAGGTTTATTTTCTCACAGTTTAGGAGACTAGAAGTCCAAAATCATGGTGTTAACATGACCATGGTCTCTCTGAAGGTTCTAGGGAAAAATTTTTCCTTGCCTGTTTCTTGGCTTCTGGTGGTTGCCAGCAATCCTTGGTGTTCCTTGGCTTGTAGACACATGACTCCATTCTGTGTCCATCTTCATATGGCATTCTCCTCTCTGTGTGTCTCAGTCCCCACGTCTTCACATGCCCTTATTATAAGGATACCAGTCACTGGAGTTAGGGCTTGCTCTAATCCAGTATCACCTTATCTCAACTTGAATACATTTGCAAAGACCATATTTCTAAATAAGTTCATATTCACAGGTACTGGGATTTAGGACTTCAACACATCTCTTTAGGGTACACAATTCAACCCACAAAAGTCTTGTATCCAGAATACATAAAGAACTTTTACAACTTAACAATAAAAAGACAAATAACCTAATATTTTAAATGGGCAAAAGATTTGAATAGACATTACTCCAAAGAAGATATAAAAGTGGCCATAAGCACATGAAAAGATGCTCAATATGATTAGTCATCAGGGCAATGCAAATCAAAACCACAAGGAGATACCACTTCATAGCCATTAGAGGGGCTAAAATAAAAGCTTGAGAAAAATGTTGAAGATTTGGAATTCTCATTCAAAAGAATGGGAAAGAGAGCTGTATTAATCATGTTAGGCTAGCTGCTGTAACAAACAGCCCCCAGCTTTCAGTGGCTGAACACCATAAAAGTTTATTTCTTTCACACAGTTACCTGATCCTGGTCAGGTGACTGTCTTCAGTGGCTCTCCTCCAAATGGTGACTTAGGGACCCAGGTTCTTTCTAACTTTTGTCTCTTCCATCTTTTAGGTCTTTGGTGTCCTCCACATTCAGCCGCTGCGTAAGGGAAGAGAATAGAGGATTGAGCATGAGAGGGTTTTATGGTACAGGCCTGGAGGTGACTTGCTTCACTTCTACTCATATTCTATTGGCCAGAACTCAGTCACATGACCACACTTAATTGCCGAGGAGATTGGCACATATAGTCTACTTATGTGTCCAGGAGGAAAAGAGAAAGAGGTTTTCTGAACAGCTAGCCAGCCTCTGCCACAAGGGCTGACCAAGGACAAGGAGAAGGATTGCAGGCTCTGAGCCCAGCTTGAAGTGGCATGGATTTGTGGTCACCACTGAGAACAGGGCTGGGTCATTTTCTCACACTTTTCTTGGTGAAACATTCATAGGTTGAAAGTACTGCTGTGAGGTACATTCCTGCTGGTGAATGTAGCCTAGTCTCTGTTAGTAACGTCTGGGGGATGGAAATAAAGACCAGGGCAACCTTGAACACTGTGGCCATGCTGTCCACGTTGTCAATCAAAGAAGAGCAAGAGACAAATGTGGGAAGTAAACTGCTATTTTTTTGCATTTGGACATGGGTTGAATAGAAATAAGACTCTGTCCCCTTTTAAGGTTGTGCTTTAAATAGAAATCTGCCCCAGGCCCTTCTTGATCTTTTTCTTCTTGGCTCCTTCTCTCCCAGTGTCCTTCACTCCTGGCCACATCTGCTCCTTTGTGGCTGAGGAGCCTGAGTTCTGCTCAGGAACCAGATCACCTGATAGATCCCTCAGATTGAAGCCCCCTCTCCTGCTTACCTTTTTCATAAGTTTCCAGGGCTGCTTTGGCAGGTGTGGCTATTTCAGTGACATTTCTGTAGTGTGTGTGCTTGCCCTTCCAGGCAACTGCTGCCTGTCTTTCTGACAGACTGTTTGTTTGTGTCTGGCTGCTAATGCTGTAGTAAAAATCACCTCTCTGTCCTGTCCTTGTTTTCAGAGGCATTTGTCTCTTGGAATAATGCTGAATGTTTAATGAGCATTGTTTATGGCATGTGTAAGACAGAACAGTACAGCCTCTTTCTTTGTGTCATAATTCCCTGTGGGCTTGCTGAAAGGCATGCTGGGGCCCTCAGGACAGGCTGACAGGAAGAGGGATATAAATCAGGAAGGGGGAGGGGAGCACCAGGGCCAGGGAGAAGTGACTCTGTTGAGAGTGGGCCTCAGAAAAGGTGGCCAGTGGTCCCAATAACAGTGGCCAAGATGTGAGGAAAGTGGGGAGATCTGGGCTGGTGTCAATGCCTGAGGGTCTGAGGCATGATGCAGGTGCCTGGAAGAGGTTTTCAATTGCTAATCATGTTTGCCTTGTCTTGTTCTCCCCTAATCCATTCTCTGTACTCATGCAGAGTGAAATCTTGCAAGACACAATTCCTAGTTCACATTCTTCCATGGCTTCTTATTGGTCTTATGATAACATCTAAATGAACTGCTTCAAGACAAGATGAGCCTAGCTCTAGCTTCATCTCTCCTGCCTCCCTGCGCTCATTGCCACAGCTGGCCCCAGTCCTAAGGTTCTTACAGTTCCTCTTGTATGCCAAGGTCTCTAGCGCTTCCTACAGCTCCCTGTGGTCCAGAGCTTGGTACCCCTTTCTCCTGGTAGCCTTCCTGGTCTAACCCTCCTTGTTGAGCTAGTTGCCCACGACACTCTGTGTCTTTCTTACCATGACAATCATCTCACTCTATTGTAATTATCTGTTTCTTTTTGTGCTCACCCTCTAAACTGAAAATGTCATACGGTCAAGGACCATGTCTTATCTCCCATTGTACTCCCAATTGTAGAGTCAGGGTCAGGGTAGGCTAATTTCTGGGGTAAAGAATCCCAAACATCTCAGTAGCTGAATACAACAGAAGTTTTATTTCTTGCCCATGTGGCAATTCAATGGGGATGTTCAGTACTGACTTTCCACATGGTTATTCAGAAATCTAGGCCCCTTTCATTTTGTAGTTCTCTCGTCCCCTAGAGCTGTCCTCTCTTTACAAGTCTGCATCTGACAGGCAGATGGGAGAAGAGAGAGTGGAGAATCATATAGGAGGGTTTTTGATGGGCCATGCCTGAAAGTTGGATATTAAACTCCACCCATATGCCATTGGCCAGAACTCAGTCATATGACCATGTATATTTGCAGGGGATGCTGGGAAATGTCATCCAGCTATGAGCGGGCTTGATGAGCAAGTAGCTGGTGTCTGTATACCTGGCACATGGTAGGAGCTAAGTAAATATTTGTTGAATGAGTGAACTTTGTATTCTAGGCTCCACCGTGATTCTTAGGCGATTTGATTTAATCGTCAGAAGGGACATGTGACAACTGATCACAGAGAAAGAGGCCAGTGGATGCCAAGGCCCTGGGTACCTTGGAAGGGTCGCAGACAGTGGCAGAGAGAAAAGCAATGCTGTCTGGGAGTCTGGCACCCAAACAGCTAGTCCAACAGAGAAAGAGATTTTTATTAATTCTGAAATTTCTTTTCTTTTCTTGGAGGGGACAAAGGAGGAGGTAACAGAGAGGAGGAGCGAGGACTCCTTTTTTTTTTTTTATTTTGTAGAATGTGATGGTGTCAGCTCCCAGGCTGAGGGAGATAGCATGGGGCATGCCTGTACGTGCTCCTGGCTGCCTGTCGCTCTCCTGCCCGGGAGGGAGCAGGTGTGCGTAGCACACGTGATGTGTCCGCTCTCTGTTCCACAGTCAGAGCATCCCTGAGGCCATGCTTCTTCCAACTGAGGCATCCACCCAGGCTTCTCCCACAACCCAGGACTCTATGGGTGGCAGAAAACTCATTCCCCACGTGGGTAGGCAGAAGCAAGAGAACCATGTGGTGAGAGCTACCATTGCCCAACAATTTTGTTTGCAAATTTGCCTCTAAAGACTCAACTTCTGGATGAGCTAGGATATAATAACTCCTTACCTGTGGGTGGCTCTTTAGAATTTTCAGAAGCACTTTCCCACACCTTATCTCATTTCATCCTCATAACAACATGGTGAGGTAAGAAAGCCAAGAGTTATTATGTCAGCTTTACAGATGAGAAAACCGAGGCTCAAAGTGGCTTGGGTGACTTTCCCAAGCCTACGTGGCTGCTCATTCTCTCCTGCCACTTCCACCCCAACCCCTCCAACCCCTGCCGCTCAAATTGGCAAACTATTTTCTAGAAGATTTCTTCTTAGCTTACAATCAGTAAGACTGGAAAATATGTCTTGTGACTGACCTTACCTCTCAATGCTGGCCATTCATTTTCCTGTCTAAACAAGCGGGTCTGCAAGAAGCTACCACAAAATCCTCCCCTGTGTTTATATCTCTGGGCACTGTGGATCTATATCCTCCCAGCATCCCCTCTGAGTGTTGGTGGAGAAAACCAAAGACAGCTAAAATGTTTCCCAAGTTGCATTCCCCCACATCCTGGTTAATTACAGCAGTGTCTAGGCGGGGTTGTGCCATGGGACTCTTTTTTCATTAAAACAAAACAAAACAAAAAACCACAGGGCTAGGACATTTTAATAAATGTCTGTGTATGGGCTCACTATGGAGCCCTAGCATTGCATTTATTCCCAGAAATCCTTAACACTCTCTCTCAGCCTCACTCAGACAGAAAGCTGACGTTACCTTGCCATTCTACCTAATTAAAGACGAAGGCTATAGTTTCCCCAGTCTGTCATAGTCTGGTTTCTGGATTTTGCTATCACAGAGGAGGAGGGAGAAGCTAAAGTTTGATTGGGATGTGGGAGGATGTAGCAAGGGGCAAAAGGGGTCAGGATGAGTTCCTTACCCCACAGAACCTAAAACAAGACTTCTAGTGTCAAGATCCCAACAGCATAAAGAAAGTACCCTTGTGGGGGAAAGCCTGGGTAATGTCAGTTCCTAAACGTTCCTTCCTCCCTCCCTCCCACTGGCTCAGGAGACCTGGGAAACCAACATCTTCTGGCATCATCTCCCATGCATTGTTTTTGCAGAAGCAGAGCATGACCGACATCCAGTAGTATCTATGTTGGTATCTGTCTCAGCAAATCCCTTTCCGTATTAAAAGATTAATGTAGTAAATCCAGAGTTATGGGGAGATTGTGGTGTTTCCTCTTCTGGTGTCAGAGTGTTGTGTTTTAACACTATTTTCTGTTTTCCTTTTTTGTCCTCCTCTTTCATTCCTATAAACCACATTTTGGAGCCCTTCTCTAATTTCCCACCTTTTGTAATAGTAGCAAAAAGCTCAGACAATTTCGATGGCATCTGTGCTACCTCTTTTAGGGAAGATAACCCAGTTTTTCTCCAACAGAGAAGTTATGGGTTTTTTATGATCTGGCCTAAGGTCCCTTGATGCAATTTGATGTGAGAAAATGAGACTTGCTCCATAAGATTTTAGGAAAGGCTCTGAAAAGCAAGCTCTTTCTAAGAGTGTTGATGTTCCTCTTTGGGGAAATTATTTGCCAGTGTTCAGGTAAGAATTCCAACCTGCTTCTGTTACTATTCATGACAGCTGAATGGTGTGCTTAATTCAGATACTGTGCCATGCAATGATCACTTGCTTTGAATTGTATATTAAGACATGTGACCATATAGCCTTTCATTTGAACCAAGAATTTATGTGGTGAAGCTGAAGGTATGGCTGTTACTACTTCATCTTTACTGAGCACCTGCTATTTACAAGACTCCGTACTGGTCAGATTCTTCTCAAGATCTCCAAGGGTAAGTCAGCCAGACTGAGACTGGTCCAGGGAAAAGACGGGGTAACATTCTGAGGAAAATAGTGCTGCTGTGCGGTGAAGAGATGGTAGTGTGCTTGTCTCCCCCAGCTCTCCTCATCCCGGGTATGGATTTTGCCTGTAATTGAACAGTATTTGCACTTCTGTAAAGAATGATCAGATGATCGATAATAATGCATTTCTTGGTTCAACTCCCAGCATGATGTTAATAGCACATGGTAGTTGCTCAGCAAATGTTTGTGGTACTGGAGTAATGTGTTTACTCAGTGCGTTTTCCATTAGAGTCAGGGCCCATGTGTCGTTCGCCTTAGGTCCCTAATCCCATACCCAGTGCCTGGCACATAACACATGGCCATAGAGCTTCCAAAGAAAAACTACCCATTGTCAAGGACCGTTCAAATCCCTCCTTCCAATTGGTTCTCCCTCTTTCCTTAGGATGAACTATTTTTTTTTTTATCCTGGTGTCTTAGCTCTGAGAGAAGTTTCTCTCAAGTAATCGCCAACTCATGTCATTGTGTGCTCATCTGACTAGTCTCAATGCCTGTTAGTCTATTAAGGCTGCCAAATACCATAGACTGGGTGGCTTAAACAAAAGATATCTATTTCTCACAGTTCTGGAGGCTGAGAAGTCCAAGATCAAGGTTCTGGCTAATTCAGTTTCTGGTGAAGGTCCTTTTCTTTTCTTGCAGATGACTTCCTTCTTGCTGCATTCTTGAGAGAGAGAGAGAGAGAGAGAGAGAAAGAGAGAGAAAGAGAGAGAATTCAAGAGAACATGCAAACTCTCTGGTATCTCTTCTTATAAAGATAATAATTCAGTTGGATCAGGGCTCCATTCTCATGACCTGCTTTAACCTTAATTACTTCCTTAAAGGTCCCATCTTCAAATATAGCCACACTGGCAGTTAGGGCTTCAACATATGAATTTTGGAGGAAGGCAGACATTCAGTTCATATCACAATGTAGTTGTTGCCTACTGTAGTATTCGCTGTTTCCTGACCAAGAAAAAGGTGATGAAAAATAAACATGGCATTAGACTATTGATGTAAATAAGCATAGTACCACATGTGAAGAATCTTAAAGAACTCAAGCAGCAGCCCTTAATGAAAATCTGTGGTTGACCAAACATAGGTTTACCGTGCCCTCGTCTTTCCCTTCCATTATGTTTTTTCCCCCATGGGAATTCTCCTGGACATGTCTATTACTGACAGGTATTTTTATTTTGGTGACAGGGCAGCAGTAGTAAAAAGTCAGGAAAGAATAATCAGAAAGTCAGGATAAGCTGAATTATGCCATGGCAATAAACATCCCCCAAATCCTAGCAGCTCAATATAACAAATGTTTATTTCTCCCCTACACTACATGTTTAAGGAGTGTTACCAGGGGTGTTCATGCAGTTGTAACTGTTCTGGAATCCAAGCTGATGGAGGCTGCATTTTCGCACATGTGTCAGAAAGTGGAAGGTAGTAAATTTCACACTGGCTTTTAAAGTTTTCATCTAGAAGTGGTACCCACCACTTTCTGCTCATCTTTCACTGGCTAAAACAAGTTGGCCATGCCCAACCTCAAAGAGGTAGGTGAAGCAATCTTACTAAGAAAGAGGGAAGGTAAGGCTTTCTTTTGGCAAACAATACTGATTATTACTATAATGGGGTAATAATAAGGCCTAGGTAAACATGGATAGGACTTGAGCAAAACCGTGGTGCAAATGAGAAGTGTTATTTACTTAATGCTTTTTTTAAAAAATGCTGCTTGCAAAATAGCACTAACTTTCAGGATTTCTTGCCTAGCTGAGTATTTCTGTGCCTAGAAAGAGATGCAGAGAATGAAACCATTTTCCACTGAGATCCTGAGAGTTACCTTTCAAGCGTCTGTATAGTATAAATAACAATAGCCTCAAAGAAACAATTAAAAGCTCTCCGGGTGGCTTATCTCAGATCCACTGAGAAATGAAAACCCCCAAACATGCCAAAACATTGAAAAAAATGGCTGTGTCTGAGGGTGGTCTCCTTGTCATGATAAAGCTTTCTCCCCATCCTTCCTGAAAGTGATACCAGCCTCATGTTAGCAACAGTATTGCAGTCTGGAAAGGGGATGGCTGAATATGGTGGGATTATGTTTGAGCTGCATAAACACAGATTGAATTAAGCATGGCGAGTTGATGATGGGGAGTGGAGAAAGAGTCAGGACCTTCCGTTGAGATAATAACTGGTTCATTATGTGCTCAGATAAAGGTCGTGCAGGCTTTTAGCAACAGCATGGAAAGGAGGCCAGACTGACCTTTCTGACAGCAACTCCCTGCTCCATGTCTTTTTTTTTTTTTTAAACATACCTTAGAACACCAGTGAGTAAGGAAATCCATGTTTCTCCTGACACCTTTTCTTTTCTTTCTGTGGCCTTCCCAACACACAGGCCTTCACTTACACTGGTTTTGAAATGGCTGCCTTTGTTTAAATTGCTTATAATAGAACTTTCCTGGAAAACTCTCAAATAAGCCCATGAGCAGATGTTAGTATTTTATATCTCCCTGATTTTACACACTGTATCACACCTCTTACTTGCTCCAAATTTTTTTGCATCAAAAGGCAAAAATACTATCATTTAGTCAAAGGAAACTTATGCTTCTTGGGCTATAGCTTCCAATTTCCCTTAAAAGAGCCCATTATGAGTCATTTGGAAGGAGCCAGCACACCATATTGTCTTTGTGTGAAACTTAGAAAGCAGCGTGGTGTGGGTGGGGGTGCATCCTCCTATAGAAAGAAATGATAGTTACGAGTGGCTTCGAAGACATTAAGGATATTTTGGAACACTGAATTAAGCAATGGCAGGTTAAACTTTTCCCAGGAGGTGGCGATTTTGGCTAAGTATCATAAAAAGGTTATCCCAAAGCCAAAGTTTCCAATGAGATTTCAAGTGACTGATTTTCCCTTATTCATTTTGCATAATCGTTTTAATATGCCAAGTATGTTCTGTGATGGGTTGGCAAATATATTTTTTCTACTACCTTAGAAATCTTGTCAATAAAATGGAGACTACTAGTAGGGATTTCTTCCATAGCTATCATTTTGCTCTGTAAGGGAAGTTAAGATGTGTACTTCGGTAAGAGGAATGGGCTGTGTTGAATGCCTAGATCGTAATGAGGCCTCCTGGCTCCAATAAATTACATTTGCTCTAGGTTGACTAGCCATGGAATGAGGTCATGTATCCGTGATCCAAATCATGAATGTGACAGCTTGCATCTATGTACAGTATAACCCAATCCTTGTTACCCTACTACACATCATCACAGTCTGTGTCGCCTTCCGGGTGTGGATTTGGCAGAAGATGACAGTAAGGATGCAACAAATGGCCTTACGTTTAGATTTTTTTAGAGGAGACAATTTTATATCGCCTACAGAAAATTAACAGGTTCTGTGTGAAAAATGAAATCAGAATGATTGAACTTAGAAATAGAGGAAAAAATGAAATATTTCTTGAAATATATCCAGGCAGTATAGAATAACCCATGATCATATTCTGTAACATTTTCCTTGCCCTGGCTCCCTACCTCATATTTATATTCACCCCAAATGCACTTTTAAACACAGCTTTCTTTTTCTACATGAGAAACAAGAATGAGTAATTTTTTTTGAAATAGGATAATCTATTTTGTTAGGGGTGAGTGGTTCTTATACCCAGAAAAGATATGTTTTACAACAGTATTAGAATTATGTGCAGCTTTATGCTTTTGGTAATAGGAGATTTCAGATAAATGTTCAGCTGCCCTTGATTGCCACATATCTTCCTGAAGTTTGTGATGACATAGAGTGAAATGATAATGGATGATGGTAAATGTAGTTATGGCGTTAAGTGTATCTGTTCAGATGAAATAGTGAGAAAAATCTTGTGCATATATGAAGCTCTTGAAATATGGATGAGTAACATTTGTGTGGCTCCATTTCAATGATATTTATATACTTAAATAATGTATTTACTTACACATATTATATATTAAAATAACATATGTATTATATCATCATATCAAGAACATAGCTCAAAAATGTTTCCAAAGAATTTAAGGTTCAAAACAAAGGTAGCAATTATACTAAGTCTCAAAAGTTCCTTTTATCTGAATTCTTAGTGTATCCTGTTATTTAATAACACTATCCATTAATTTTCTTTTTATTTCAAAATATTAAGGGGGTACAAATGTTTTAGGTTACATGGATCATTTTTGTAATGCTTGAGTCCCACTATAGGTGTGCCCATCACCCAAATAGTGTTCATAGTACCCATTAGGTTGTTTTATTTCCCTCCCCTCCTCTCCCTCCCCACTGGTTGCTTTCCACTGAGTTTTACTTCCTTCTGTGCACTTGTGTGCTCATCGGTTAATTCCAATAATTTGAAAAAAAGTCTAGAGCTTGTTGAATCAAACTCGAACAATGCTTGCCTGCTGACTTATGTGTGGGTTAGGTATTTATTGTCTTAATAAGAAATTGACAAACTTTTTCTGTAAAGACCCAGATAATAAATATTTTGAGCTTTGCAGTTCATGGAGTCTCTGCCACAGCTATTAAACTTTGCCATTGAGTGCAAAAGCAGCCATAGACAATATATAAATGAATGAATGATCTTGGCTGTGTTCCAATAAAATTTTATTTATGAAAACAGATGATGGGTCAGTTTGGCTTGTGGGCTGAAGTTTGTCAACCTCTGATCTTAATGATGAAGATTTTTAACTATCACCTCATTGAAAAGCAATTTCTATATGACAACTAGTTGAATATGTGAATACCTGTGTATTTGGTGCATGTGTGCACACATGTGTGTATATATATATACACACACAAGAATGAAAATGAGTGTTTATATGCCTTTTTCAGATCAGTATAGAAGAATTCCTGTATATGTAATTTTGTCTTACAGTAAATAAATACACTCAATTTTTCTAAATAAATATTCTGATTCTCCCTGGGATTGGGGCCACATCATCCAGCTAAAGTTTATGTAGTGTTGTCATTGTTGTCTTTTCTCCTCTCAAGTTCATTGCATCATGATCATATGGGTTGCTTAATTAATACTCTTAAGTGGTAATGATGCTATTCACATGGCCTTTTTTTTTAATGTGGGCTGTGTGAGTCGCTTTTGTTATGAGTCATTCTCTCTTGATGTCATTAGATGGTTTTAAATAGGCATTAATTGAAATGAAACCACAAGCTTGGTCAGATTGATTAAGCTTTTCAGAGTCTTTTCAATATATTTTTCTTTCTTCCCAGATAAGAACTATAGTCATTTGCCCAGAAATGGGAGAGAACTATGCTTTTGCAAAGGTGAAGAGTGTTTGTTTTGAAAAGTGGATTTATTGGGGTGATAAATCTGGCTTGTACCAGCTGCTCACCTGTTTGTCCTCAGGGGAGCAATCAGTCTATTAATCCTTTTACACTGGAAACGTTGAAATGATAGACAGTTTCAAATGTTGGACCAAAACCAACACATAAGCACATTAAAAAACCCCTTACTCTTCTACTTTGGATATGCTTTGAATCAGTATCCAGGGGTACTTCCTTGTAAGAGGAAGGCGATCAGACAAGAGCTTTGGCCTTTTGGAGCTGGGTACTGCCTTGTATTTGTGAGGCTCTGTCTTATAGAGATTCAGGCTGCAGGTCTTACCTTCTAACTCTCAGGTTTAACATAATTTTTTCTTTCTACTTTTTCAAAGAAATAACTGATCTTGGCCAGGCGTGGTGGCTCACGCCTGTAATCCTAACACTCTGGGAGGCTGAGGCGGGAGGATTGCTCAAGGTCAGCAGTTCAAGACCAGCCTGAGCAAGAGCGAGACCCCGTCTCTATTAAAAATAGAAAGAAATTAATCGGACAACTCAAAGTATATAGAAAAAATTAGCTGGGTGTGGTGGCTCGCGCCTGTAGTCCCAGCTACTCGGGAGGCTGAGGCAGGAGGATCGCTTGAGCCCAGGAGTTTGAGGTTGCTGTGAGCTAGGCTGACACCACAGCACTCACTCTAGCCCGGGCAACAAAGTGAGACTCTGTCTCAGAAAAAAAAAAAAAAAAGAAATAACTGATCTTTTCACATCTCAACTGCAGGCACAGAAAGGCACACAAAATGACACTGTCCCATTACCTGGGCTACTTCTTCTGGGCATTTAATATGCCAGGTTTTATTAGGAGGACTGGCCCAGACAGTGTCGAGATGAGAATTTTTTCCCTTACTGCCTTGTGTGCAATTGGTTGCAGCATTTCGGCAAAACCACCAGCATTCTCTTAACCTTAGTCGGCTTCTTTGTGAAATGAGCAAACCTCTAATACAAGGCAGCAGCAAACAAATGTGTAAAAATCACCTGAGGGGGGAAGGACAGAAATGAATCCCGGCGGCTTGAGGTGCAGTTGTGCATTCATAAATTCCATCGGCACGTGCATTCATGAATGCTAGCGTGATAATTCAGTCATTTTAATCATTGATGGTCATGTATTTTCATGTGCAATTTGCTTTTAAAAATATGTGGGCTTTCCAGGTTTTTATTTCATAATGTTTTTACCCCTCAGTGAAATAATTGGGTAATACGTTTTAAAGAATGCCTCTTCTTAGCCTGAGCCTGTTTTCTCTAAGAGGTTACTAGCAGTTAGCTCATTAGCAGTGGCGAGGAAATGGAGCCTGAGCAGCTTTCGTGAAAGGTCTCCTTGCACTGGGACCAGGGAGGTGGGCCTCTGGGCAGCTGAGGCCTCGGTAGTTTTAGCAGGAGGGAAACGGGAAACAAGAACGTTTTTAGCCTATGATGTTTTCAAGCATCCAATCTGGAAATGGTGAGGATGATGAGTTCCACTTTGGGGTAGGCAACACTGAAAGACAGACAGACAGACCCCCCCACCACCACACATACACACACACAGAGGCAGAGGAAAGAGAGATTAGGGGCAGAGCAGCAAGAGTAAACTTCACTCTTAGAGCTGCAGGAATGGAGGACAGAAAGGCAGAAGAGAAAACGGTGAAGCAGCAAACAACTGTGCTGCCCTTGGCAACACTCTGTGGGGCGAGGGGGTGGCATCTTGGGACTGGGTCTGCCTTGCCTTGCCCTGAGGTGGTCGTGGGACATCACTTAGGGATGGAGACCTTGCTGAGGATGGCTGAGCAGTGTGGTGATCACAAGACTGAACCGAGAACAAGAAAATGTTCTCTGCTGGGACACTGTGACTCTGCCTGGCTCCTTCCAGCACCCTTTGAACGTGTTCCCTGGGACATGGTATAGTTGGCATATTGCCCCGTAGGTATTTTTTTTTCTAAATGCATGGATTTATTAGAGAAAAAACTAGTCAAAAATAAGAGTGGGGGATGAATCAATTCCCTGGACTCTTTCCTTCACTTTCCTGAGTCTCCATGGTGTCAGATGACGAGTTGTAACCATTTACTTCTGATTGAGTGCCCCGATTTCTTTAGCCTCTTATCTTCTCTTCCTTCCCTCAGCTCCTTACCCCTTTCCCCCTCTGCTCTCCTCTCCCCACCGCTTTGGTAAGAAAGAGCCAGCCTTGAATTCAAGCATAATTGCTCGGCAGGGGGGACTTCCTTGAAAAAACCTCAAATTTTTGGGCTGTAACAGTGGAAATCTGTTTGAACCTTTGAACTTCCTTTATTGTTGAAATGACCACCTACAGAAACATGCTGGGGGAAAGTAGCAGAAACACAGTGGTCCTTTTTATGGGAAAAACAGTAGCTGGAATTATTTCACGTTTGCAAGAATTCTATAATGAGGAGGAATTTCTGAAAGGAGAGTATGGAGCAAACATTCCACAAGTTGGAGATGTCTGGGCTGCGATCGGAATATTGTAATAATCAATGTTTCTGGGCTTAGAAACAGAGTCTTCATTCTTTTTTGACCACAAGCACAAAAGCTGGTAACTGTATCATTTCTGTCTACTTTTGTTGCCATTTGCATGGGCTCGCTCTGGGTACTGGAGATTTTCAGGCACAAAAGCAAGAATAGAAAGGGGAAGGGTTTTTGCCTGTTATGAAGTAAAGTTGGCATGCTGTAACTGTTCTGCGTTTTCCAACCAACAGATTGCGTGGGCTCTTTTCTCAGTTCACTCAGGCACCAGGGTATCTTCCATTTATGGATGCCCCGTTCACTCAATGTGCTGGCGAGGACTCATGTACACTGATAAATCCGGAAAGTGGTTGCTTTCCGTCTCTCTCTCCCCTCATCTTCCCTCCGTACCACCCCCCAATGTAATCATCTTAAATCAGAAAGCTGAGCATGCCATTTCTGTGCTTAAGAAACGCCTATAGCCCCTACCTTTAAAAGATCAAGCCCAAACTCCTTTGAGCAAGGCATAGGTCTGAACCCAGCCCAGTTTTCCCAGCTCATCCCTTTGCACCTCCCCACTTCCCCTGGACTCTAGCCCAGGCAATGATGTGCAGGTCCCCAGATCTGCCATGGTTGTTTCACTTCATTGTGTGTGCTGTTGTCCCTGCTGTATAAAATACCCTTTCTTCTCTTCTTCACTGAAGTCAACTCCTCCTCAGACTTCAAAACCCTAGTCACTTATAACTTCCTCTGTGAAGTCTTCCCTGACTTCTTCATCTGCTCACTCCATCCACTTTTCTGCCCAAATGTTTTCGTATTTTACAGCGATTCTTTCCGACAGTGCTTCATGGGACGATAATCACGTTTTACATGCCTGTTGCAGTCTGCTGCAAGCCCCGTGAGAACAGGGGCCATGTGGTATTCTGGTTTGGATTTTCAGAACACAGCCCAGTGCCTGGCATCTAGTGGGCATTCAATAACATTTTCTGAATGAATGGATGGGATTCATTAGGAAAATGTAGAATAATATTTGTATGTGTGTTTGTATGTGTGTGTGTGTGTGTGTGTGAGAGAGAGAGAGAGAGAGAGAGAGAGACAGAGAGAGAGAGACAGAGGCACAGAGAGAGAGACAGAGAGAATGAACTAGGGAGTGCATTTTAGTTGTTAGGCGGTCACTGTGATTAGTTTAAATTGTTATTTAGTTACAAAACAGTCATAGTTTTCTTTAAATGAACCTTGGAAAGGGGGTTTTCTCTTCCAGAAATAGCAAGATAATTACATCCATACTCTTTGTCGGCCTTCTGGACAAACACCACAATACTATTATGAAATGACACAATGCTTCTGTATTTGTGGGTCTATATGACTTTAAGAAGACAGAATATGCATACACACACATACACAAACTCTGAGTTTCAGAAACACACAAATTAAGATTTTTTAAATTGAGATATTACACACCAGAGGTCAGCAAACTCTTTCTGTAAAGGGCCAGAAAGTACATATTTTAGGCTTTACAGGACATTTAGTCTTTGTCACAACTACACAAGTCTGCTATTGTAGGGAGAAAGCAGACAATATGTAATTTACAAAAACATATTTTAGAAAAAGATTTTAAAATTAACATACAAAATCTCTACTTTTAAAAAGTGAACATTCAGTGATGGTTTTATCTTAAAATTACTTTCTCCTGTAACCTTTTGGGATTATATAAACCATGTCAAGGGAGATGGGCAGTACAGGACAGTAGGAACAAATGCGCTGATATTGGGTGACTGGATTGAAACAAGTTTGGTTTCATGTCAGCCACAAATACTTATGATGAAACTCTTTGAGTTGCTAAAAGTAAAACAAAATGCAATTTAAAATATAAGTTTGTAGCAATGGTTTTATTAACTTATGACCTTCAGCATTCATTTTGTCATTTACAGTGATTAAACATCGGCTTATCTGAGAAACAAACTCTTTCAGGTTTATTGTTCCTTTTTGGCATTGTGTTGATCTGACCAATCATAATTGGGCATTAAAAAGATGTTTATACAAATTACAGTGTGATCAAGATATTTGCATATTCTGTAATAGGGCTGTAGAATGTTCTGTGAGCCAGTCTAGTGATAAACATTTGGATGAGGAAATAAGAGACCATGGATTTTGTGCATCGATGTTGTGTCCTTGGTTAATTTTGCAATTTTTCATTTTGTCAATTATGGCCTCCATTTGTAAGCACATTCGCAAATGCTTCGCTTTAAGCAACTCAGGTCAGGATCAAGCTTGACACCCCAGAGCATGTGCATGAAAGAACTTCAAAAATTAAAAAGTCTCACAAAAGTGTAAGCTTCATTTTTATTATTTGTTATGGGGCTGCTCAAATCTCCTCTTAAGCATGGAGCCTGCTATCTTCACTGCAGAAAGTTTGGAAGTTTGCAGCTTCTCCTTTGCCCATCAAGGACTCTTTCTGACAAAACTAAGCAGCAAGAAATCAATGCAAGAAGAAATGATAAACAATGACCTGAATTGCAAATATATGTAACATATGTGTGAATGCCTTGATATTATGAGAGAGCAAGATGGTACATTCAGAGAATTCATTCATTCTCTGAATGTTGGAGTCTTATTATCATTGCTCATGAACAAAAGGCTAGGAGTATAAAGATGACCTCTTCATCATCATGGGAGGTGGCTGGACTTCTGGACAGTTTCCTTCTTCATTCCTGGGAGAAACTTTACAACTAAAGTTTCTTCAGCTGGGCCTGCCTGGAGCCTGTCCTCAGAGGTCTCAAATCCAATCTGTCAAAACACCATAGTTTCTTTCTCCTCACTCTTGGCTGCCCTCTATCCAATGCCAAAAAAGCTGGAAATTCCCTCAACTTCTTCCAGGTTCAGGCTGACTTTGTAGAAAAGAACATTCTCTATCCTCTGAGGACTGTGAGTCCTCAAATCTCCGTGTGGCATTGGAGTCTCTGATACATTTTTGCAAAGGTCTGGGCCAAGGGTCCTTCCCAGTGTGTTTTCTCAAGGCTTATGTTTGTGATGATGTTGATTCGGCCCACCTGATTTTGAAGTGAAGGAAAGAGGAGAAATAAAAAGAGACTGAGGGAGAGAGAGAGTCAAGTAAGGAAGAGCAAGCAAGGAATATTGATGTCAGGCTGGAGAATGATAAACATTAAGTTTCACAGCTAAGGCTCTGGGAGCAGAGACTTCTTCCCACTCTTGTATATGTATTTGTGGATAGGACCATAAATAAATGGGATTATTCTGCAGTAAATATTTTTGTTGCAGTTTTGTCTTAGTGTCTTTATGGATTAACATATATCCTTTACTTTGATTAAATGCATCTTAAAGCCTGCAAGCTTTGCTATAGACTTTCATAAATAGAATTTTCCCTTTTTAGTGTGAAGCCTGGAAACTTAAAAGGCATGGTCCTTCTTATGGGCAGATCTTTTGTTTAAAACCTTCAAAGGCTTGCTGTCAGCATCAGGAAAATTTAAAAATTGGGTTCTGAACTACTATCTTTGATTTACATTAAAATTCTCTGTTGAAACTTTTTTCTTTTTCAAGTGGATCTTCTTTTTTTTCCTTAATTTTTTAATTTCAGAATATTATGGAGGTACAAATATTTTGGTTACATGGATTGCTTTTGTACTGTTTGAGTCAGTTGTAAGTGTGCCCATCGCCTAGATAATGTGCATTGTATCTGTTAGGCATGATTTCACCCATCTCCTCTTCCTCCCTCCCACCTGCATGATTCACGTTGAGTTTTACTTCCATCTGTGCACATGAGTGCTGATAGGTTAATTCCAATTTAATAGTGAGTACATGTGGTGTTTGTTTTTCCATTCTTACAACACTTCACTTAGGAGAATGGTCTCCGGTTCCATCCAGATTGTTTCAAAAGGTATTAACTCATTTTTTATGGCTGAGTAGTACTCCATAGTATACATATACCACATTTTATTAATCCAGTCATGAATTGATGGGCACTTCGGTTGAGTCTACATCTTTGCAATTGTGAATTGTGCTGCAGTAAACATTGGAGTATAGATTTTTTTTTATTATAAAATGTCTTTTTTTCTTTGTGTGCATCCATGCACCCATCTACCCATCCATCCACCCATTCATTCACCCAGCCATGCACCTATCCACTGATCCACCTATCCATTCATCCACTCATTCATCCATATTCATTCTCCCATCCATCCATTTATTTATCTATCCATGTATGCATCTAACCCATCTACCCATCCATTCATCCATTTATCCATCCATGCACCCATGCACCCATCCACCTATCTGCCCATCCATCCATGCATCCATCCGTGCACTCATCCATCCATCCATTCATCTATCCATCCATTCATCCATCCATTCATCCATCCACATATCCACTTATCCACCCATCCACTCATCCACCCATCCATGCATCCACCCATCTACCCATCTATTCATTCTCCCATCCACCCATTTATTCATCCATTCGTTCATCTATCCATGCACCTGTCCATCTATCCTTCCATCCATCCATTCAACCATCAACTCATCCACCCATTCACTCATCCACCCATCCACCCATCTATTCATCTACTGAGCCACCAGTCCACCCATCTACCCATCTATTTACTCTCCCATCAACCTATTTATTCATCTATCCATACACCTATATACCCTTCTACCTATCCATCTATCCACCCATCCATCTATGTACCCACCCATCCATCCACCCATCCACTCATCTATTCATCCACTTATCCATTTGTGCACCTATCTAGCCATCCGCCCATCCTCTCATCCAGCTATCCACCAGTCCACCCATTGACCCATCCACCCATCCTTTCATCTATTCATCCACCTATCTATTCATTCTCCCACCCTCTTATTTATTCATTTACTCATGTACCCATCCTCCCATCCACCCATCCATGCATCCATTCATCCATCTATCATTCACCAGACAGATGCTGAAGACCTATGATGGTCTTGCACTTATCTTAGTATTTAAAATATAAAGTTGGCAAGATATTTCCTGCCTTTTTGAAGCTCAAAATCCAAGTGAGGAGACAGACTAAATAAAAAAAATTCTCTATGAAGATTTTGAACTTCCTGATAGAAAAGCATTCTTCAGCTTCACAGCGACTTAATCACAGTAACTGTGTATTGGCATTCTTTAATAGTTATCATTTTAAAAGGCAATGCTAATTTCTCCTTTGGCAACTGCATATTCTCTTATAATTTTCTGACTTCTTAGTTACAGTTATAACATTTTTATAATGATCTATAATGGTATGCTTTTAAAATGGAAATAAGAAATATAGAGACAGGTATTACATTGCAGTTGAGGGGCTACTAGAATGCAGGAATTCATTTGGGAGACAGATGAGAATGTACTGATTTTAAAAGTACTTGCCATCTTTTTTTTCAGTAGTAGGAAACTAATGATTTTTTGGTTCTTGGGAAGGTGAGGGCAGGGGTGGTTTCTTAACTATGAAGTGCAATTGTTTAGATTTTTAAGTAGTATTATTCCTGTCATGAGCTGCCCCAGGCAACCACATCAAAGGCAGCAGTGTGTGTGTGCTGACCTGGATAGTGGAGACAAACCTGGTCTCTCAGACCTAGATTTAATTTCACTGCTTGAATGAGAAATAAGTTAGTGTGTTTTTCTGTCTGAGAGAGTATTTTTTTCCTGCCTTGTTTTCTAGCTATCAAGTCTGTATTTGTATTTTAATTAAGAAAGAAGACAACTGTTGGAGATGAAATTTGGATGAAAGCTGTGAATATTTACCATTTGAAAGAGTGGTGTTAACATAAGCCTACCTGTTGAAAGCCGTGGTTTTAAACTTTTATACTGTGGCTGATTTTTTCTTTTTTGTACTTTGTATTTTTAATTAATGTTTTCCTTTTTGAAACATAAGATATGACTGACATACAATAATGTGAACAAATCTTAAGTGTATGGCTTGATACACTTTTATGTGTGTACACACTTATGTGACCACCAATCAGATCTAGATATAGAACATTTCCAGTGTTCCAGAAAATTTCCTTGTGCCCCTTTTCAGTCAATACTCATACCCCACCTCCCACGTTAGCAACTACTATTCTGACCTCTAACTAACATCATAGGTTCATTTTGCTTGTTTTTGAACTCATATCAATGGAATCATATGGTATGTATCTTTTGTGTTGGCTTCTTTTGATCAATATTATGTTTATGCGATTCATTTGTGTGGCTGAGCTGTTCTTTTTTTCTTTTGATTGCTGTGTTGTATTTCATGTAATGACTGCTTTTGACCACTTCCCCAGTGTGTTATCTTAAAACCGTAATGAAATTTAACTCAAATGTTCTATTTTTTTCCATTAATATTTGGTGGTTTGCCCCCTCCCCCATGATATAATTAAAGTCCATGTTCATCAATCAATTAACAATTTTTTTACATCTATAATGTACCCATCATCGCTGGGGAGAAAATAAGTATAAGACATAGTTCCTGCCATCAAATGTCTCAGAATTTATTTAAAGTAAATGGACCTTATGCTTTTATTCACAGACTTGGGTGACAAAGTTATCAGGATTCTGCTTAGGTTCTAAGAAACTGGAAATGCTACCTGAGTTGCTCTTAGTGGAGTTTGTCTGACCTCTTTGTTTTGGCAACAGGGATTGGTCCCAGGGATAGAGGCAGCTAATGGTTGAGTCCATCAATCTGTAATTCTTTACTGAAAACCTACTTACAATATGCTTAGCATGTGCCTCATCTCAATGATATTTTTCTAATCCAGCATTTCTCACTCTCAGCACTATTGACACTTGAGGCTGGATAATTCTTTACTTTGGGGGCTGTCCTATGCGCTGTAGGACGTTAAGCATAATTCCTGGCCTCCGCCCCCTAGTAGCACCCATGTCCCTTTCATCCAGTTACGATATCAAAAATGCTTTCAGACATTGCCAGTGTTCCCAGAGGGGCAGAATTACCCTCAGTTGAGAATCACTGTCCTAAACATACTGCTGCTGCTTCCTACATTTGAGTTCACAAACTTTTTTGGGTACTTTCTGTTAATAATAAGAAGAACTTATGAGATACTTGGAAGGAGGCTCCAAGTTCTCCATTTGTTATGTACTTGGATATGCGAAGCATACAGATTTCACTTTTAGGGATGGATAATAAATAGTATGACAAAAGCACGAAGATGGAAATTGGTCAGCTTTGATGGTAGCTATTGACAGGACAAATGGGTCAAACTTCAAAGTGGCAGTTCTGAAGAATGTGCTAGCAGTCTGAATCCCCAAGTGATTTTTAGATCTTTTGAAAATTCAGAAAATTCTAAGACCACCACAGTTTGGAACTATGCCTTGATTAATAGGCCTGGGGTAGACATGAAATTCCTACACTGTATTTAATTATGAGGTTTTGATCAGGGCTCCAACTGGAATTTACAGCTGGGGTTTGATCAGAGAAAGTCCTGTCTCAAAATAAAACTTGAATAACAAAAGCACTGTGCCAATGGCTTTTCATTTATTTGTTTGAAACCTGCCTTGATTCCAGGAAGGATTTAAGGTGGATTCCCATCATTACATGTGCTGTCTTCAGCATTGGTTTAAAATATCAGCCAGAGTGGAGATATGGAGAGAGGAACATCAGTATCATTGCTCAGAAGGCTTGAGAAGGCATCTCCTCCTTCTCCATCTAAGCTTCAGAGAGGACCTCCCCTAACCAGATAGTCCAGTGAAATCATAAATTAATTAGAGACTTGGAAAGATTAGCACGAAAGCCTTGTCTGTCTTGCCTCTGGCCCTCTGTCTGTTCTGCTACCTCCTGGTTAGGGGCTTTTGGCAGTCCTCCGGGTGGGGATGAGATACCTTGGCAGGCTTGAGTGGGCATCAAAGACACCAGGAAGGATCCCAGCCCAGTTTCTGGCAATTCTATCTGTCACCAGGTTTTATGCCTGTGTTCAAAATATTCCATTTCTTCATCTGTGAAATGGAGATAATCCTTCCTCACCTTGCAGGGCTGTTGGGAGGATTAATTAGCTAGTGTTCCTCAAGTGCTTTGAAGATGAAAAGGCTTGTGGAAATGCTAAGCAGTATTAAGGAAAGGCAGTGCCTGCTGAAAGTGCTCTTCTTTTCCTCATTCTCTTGTCTGCAGTTGTGTTTCTCTTGACTTCTCTGTGTGCCTCGTGGAGCAAAGTGCTGGCATGGTGGGCGGCATGATGCACTGATCAGTACAGAACAAAGACAGTGCTGCCTTCTTTTATGCCTTGCTACTAATTTGGCTTATCAGTTGGCATGACTTCTGAAGATCTTTAGCTCAGGACATTTTAATCATCAAGTTTTGGTGGTTGTCCAAAGTGAGCTAAATCTATTTTGGGGTGGAGGGAGGAAGTGGGATCAGTAGAGTTTGAGCTGGATGGCCTTCAGTTAGAAGCCCCAAAGGAGAAGGATTCCTTGAAATGGGGGTGATTTTTCAATTGAGAAAAGTAAGAAGACTGCAAGGGAGAGAGAAGGCAAGAGGCAGATGATCTGTGTTCCCCTCCCCACTTTCACAAACAGGAGTAGAACTTCCACTGATCCGCCAGTCTCTTTCTCCTCCAGGTGGCCATGCCTTCTGATTATATCTTTCATGAGGTACATGTCTCCTTCCAGGCCCAGACTTTGAAGGGGGATTCATGCGGGTCCCCACACTGTGAGGATGGATTGATTGGGCATGCTGACTGCAGCTAATCAATTAATCCTTTGCTGCCTAAGCTCTGTGTATTAGGGTGGAGCTTGCAGTGAGTGAGCAGGCTGGATGCGATGCTGTATTGAGAGGCACGTCTACCACTCTTGCCCTCATGGCTTCTTTAGACAATCTTGCAATCTTCTCGGGTTCTTTTCTAGGCATGTTGTTGTTTGGAATAACTCCTTCAATCCTAAAGGAAGAAAAATAATAGTTCCAGGTTTACTCGATCGCTTGTTGGTCTGCTTGTAATCTTAAAAAATCTATCTAATTCTTTTGAGAAGTTTCTTTGGTCATCGATTTTGAAAATCTTGTTTTAGAGAATGGATGTGCTCCTGAAATGCCGAGGACAAGCCAGATTTTG
This sequence comes from Avahi laniger, assembly GCA_963575035.1. Lineage (NCBI taxonomy): Eukaryota > Metazoa > Chordata > Mammalia > Primates > Indriidae > Avahi > Avahi laniger. The sequence goes on from CAUYSK010115532.1 coordinate 62,069, forward strand.
GTAAATCAGGTTATCTTAGGGGTCCCAGGTCAGTTTGCCATTTTAACAATGCTTAGAGTGAATCCTTGTATAAGGCAAAGTATCTTGTCTATTCTATGAATATATCTTTTAGGAACTTACATATGTTGACTTTATAAAGTGTTTTGGGCTGAGGCTAAAGGCTAATAGGTGACATGTGGTGGGGTCCTCCCCCAAGTGACCCTCTGGGGAAAGGGTTGTGCTTATGCCATTTTGGTGGAGCTGATCATAGGGCCAGGAAACCAGGGAGAAAGTTGAGTGACTGGCATTTATAGGTCTTTCTTTTTGAATCAGGTCTGCTTATTATCTGTCTTGTCTTTATTCTTCTCCATTTCTGAAACTGAGTTCCCTGGATTCCCTTCCCTTCAAAGGCCTCTTGGCAACCTTCCGAGGAATGGCAGAGTTCATCCTGATCCATGTTCGGTAAGTGTAACTCAATTGTGATGGAGCTCAACCTGTCAAACTCACAGGAAAATATCCATTACATATTCCAGCTCTTCCTAAACGTGCTCCCTAGGAGCTTGGTCCATTTGTTAGCTGTCAGAACAATGTGGAGCCATTGCTCCAGACCCTCAGATGTCATCAGCTCCCTTTGTTTATATCCCAGTTTTTTTTCCATTAGCCAATCAATGTTTGGAAAAAACGGAAGCACAGGCTAAGATCTTTCTCTGGTGAGTTACTGCCCCAAGCCTTGGAGCTCTTCTCAGCAAAAGAAAATTGAGGAGGAATTTGTTTCTACATGTTTTTCTTCCTGCTTACATGAACTGAGGAGGTCTGCCTGAAGCTGAATCCAAACACTGCCCTTGATGTTGGTGAAGATGGGAGTCTGAGCTCACATATCATCTTGGAAACTGGGTCCTGCTACTTCTGGGAAAGGAATGCCTGGTTGCCCAAAGCATTATGATAGGGAATGTGGATCCCACCTCTCCATGTTCCTGCCTGGGATCAATTAGGTAGGACATTACCCAGAGATACAGACAGGATGGACCAAGTGACTTCTCCAAACTCTGATTCTCTCTAGGTCTCATAGACACGGGAACTGGAGATGTTGGGGTTAAGTGAGTGAAGGCATGTGCTGCCAGAATTTTCCTCACAAACCTGGGTGTTTTCTCCTTGTGAGGCACAAAGTCATTTCGTCCTTCAACCCAAGTGACTTAGACTTCTCAAAAATTCCAGTGTTGTGCTGAAGCCAGCTTGTGGCAGCTCACAAGAGCTGATTGTGTATATATCTCCCCGGCTCGTGTTCAGTGACATCAAGTTGATAGCTTGAAATCTGCCATGATGGGAGTATTCACACCACAGAGATTTGCAAATGCTGCAAATCAGGCTCCCCATCACCAACCTGGTTGTTAGACACCTACCGACACACATAGGAAGTTATCCTCACCTCTAACATCCCTTCAGGCTTACTTATGGGGGCTGTGTAGCTTAAAGGGCAGAGAGCCCCTTCGCTGTGGCTTCACTGCGTGTACCTGTCAAGCAAGACTGCCCCCTGTTCTCTCATCTAGTAAACTCAGCCTGAGAGAGAGCATCATTGCGTGGGCCGTGTGGCAGAAGATCACCACGCTGATAGTTCTGCTCCTTTCACTGCTAAGCTATATGGCAGGTCATTTTACCTCTCCAGTCCTCAGCTTCCTCTTCACTATAATAAAAGTAATTTGGATCATTAGATAACTGCTAAGTTTCCTTTTAGCTCTGACATTCTGCAGTTTAGTGAGTGTTTGGCTGCAGGGAGATGTCATGTGTTTCAAAGGCCTGGGACCCTACAAAGTGCACGTGCGCATCATTCACAGCGACCAGCTCAGCTTCCTCATTTTTTTTCTAGATCTTGGGCTCCCAGTAATTCTCCCTGTATCTGGACTTCTGCCTCCAGCGTGAATGAACAGGGGCAGCTCCAAGTGAGAAGCGTCATGAATTAGTTCCTTTCATCTGGGGGGTGTCAAAGCACTTTCAAGGCAGCAGTCAGTCCCTGTCCAAGGAAGGTTGCATGAGTGTGCCTGTTTCACAAAGACTCTATCATGGTGGTAGACTGAAGATCCAGAAATATCGACTTATCTTTTGATCAGAAAACAGGCCATATCCTGGTCTTTAAAAAGTTACAGCTTTGAGATTAATCTGCTGTGTATAACCCCAGATTACTTGGCATGCTTGGCCTGGTGGACCTGCTGACAGAGCTTTATAGATTTCCCCTCTCTCTGAAGTGGAAATAAACCTGAATATGTTTTTGCTACTTCAGAAGATTTGGGGATACATGTTTAAATAAAGTTTTCTCTTTAAAATTCTTTAGAAGAGGAGTATTATGGGTTTGTGTTGGGAACTGAGAGTAGACTTAATGGAATGTAGAACGCACCAAATCCACCTTTATGAGGTACTTGGAAGTACAAAGGGTGCTGATAGGGAGGTGGGACTGACCACAGACTTAGGCAACTTTGTGATTTTGCTTAGAGTGTTGCCAAGACACGTAGGCCCATTTTTTAGCACCTGTAGAAATATAGGTCTGTGGATCCCCTCCAAATGTGCATAGTGTCATGTGCCAACTCACACCAGCTGTTATTATGATTGTGTTTATGAACCCATTTACTCTTGAATCAGGAACCAGAGTACTTTGCTGACTGTTTGCAGGATCAGCTACTCACCCTGCCAGCCAACTGGGCTGTGTGCATTCAATGGCTGCAGTCGTGATTTCCCACAGCTGAGAGTTTGGGCCATTGAGTCTGCCACCAAAAGCACAAGCTATGTTAAGGGCTGGAAAAGAAGTAGATTCCTCTGGGATTCAATGTCAGAGCAAAAGTACAGTTCTGTCCTGCACAGACAGCAGAGGCTGGGTGCAAACCTCTTGGCTTCAGATTGCCAGCTGTGGCCCAAATCAGAGGCCCTCCAACTTTTTTTGTTGGAATACTTGCTAAAAATATTTTTTAAAATTAAGCACCCCTCCTTGTGCATTTTACATTTGATATCTGCATTTTCTAGCCACAAGTTTAATTCATCACAAAAGCATATTTTCCAGCACATTGTATATTCTCACTGCTCAAAGTATGCCTGGCCCAGCATCATCAGCATCCCCTGGGAGCTTGTTAGAAATGCAGAATCTTGGGTCCCTCCCCAGCCCCACTAAATCAGAATACGCATTTTAATAAGATCCCCAGGTGATTGATGGGCATATTAAAGTCTGAGAAGCGCTGGTATATATCATATATATGCTTTAAGTATATCTTCATTAAAACCTTTCAATTTATGAAAAAATTATTAGGTCAGGTTACATGACCTAACTGGAGAAGCCATTTCTTATTGTCAAACCATCAGCCGAACCAGACTTGCTTTTAGTTGGTAGAAAGAATTGACTCTCTTTGTTGATTCAAATGGATGTGTTAATATGTGTGGTTGGCCAATCTTCTCCCTTTTGAGTTCTGATTCTAGGGTGGCTGGGTATCTGGCTGGCCAGCTAGATATATCGGACACAAAGCTGAGCCACGGATGTGTTGCCTGAATAAAATATGGCACCATGGTCTTCAATATTTTTTATTGAAGAGTTCTTTGCTTACCCTTGAGATTCTCCCTCTAAACCCATGCTGTCTCAAATGATCCCTTTGTTTTGATGCCTGGGAGATTTTTACTCCTTGGGAAAATGCACCCTGGTAAGATTGAGAATAGGTAATCCCTAGGCAATATCCCTTTCTTTACTAAAGGGGGAGAAGGGACACTGTGAAAAGAGAGTACAGAAAAGCAGAGCTGCCTCAGAGCTGGAAAGTCAGCTTTGAGAGGTAAGCACATGGAAGTGGGAAGTCTGGAAGATGAATCTCTTAAAGCTATCCTCAGCCTACATACTGCCAGAAAGTCTTTGGAAACCCTGTGGTAGGTGAACCGCAATTTAAGAATGTTGAGTTGGAGGGTGAGTTATTAATAATACCCTTTTGGAACTTTCTGGATTTTAGCCTTTTTGTCTCTTTGAATTCATGAATGTGTGTGTGTGTGTGTTTAAACAAGACATTAAGCCCCAATTCACCACAACCAAAACTTCTGCCTGTTCCCTCATTTACTCTTGAATTCCAACTTCAATTAAATTTATCAAATATTTATTTAATATCTACTGTGCATCAGGCACTGTACCAAGCATTGGAGATACAGAGATGACCAGTGGAGACACAGGGAAATAGCCACCATTAGCAACCACGATGCACAGACTACTGGAATTCTATAGATTTTCATAGTATCCCAAAGAAGGTATGGCAAGCAACTCCCAGTGTTGTTCTAGGTGATCAACCTTCTTATTAGGGGGAAATTCCTAAAGAAAAGATAACGAAGTCTATTAAAGAAAAGACACATCTGCCTCTGTGTGTGTGTGTGTGTGTGTGTGTGTGTGTGTGTGTGTGTGAGTGCGCATGCGCTCACAGATCACATCGTTGCGGACCTGCAATGTTATCCAAGTGCTTTAATGTTTAATTCCCTTTGATTTGGTCCACAGTAACATCAAGTGTTTCTGTAGGCAATTCCAAGGCATCTGAGGACCCTTGTTGGGAATCAAAATCCAGTAAGACCTTCAGAGAAATTAGAGAAAGGGAACTTTATTGGTTTTTAGGCCAGTCTTATAATTTCATTCTGTTTTCTGTCTGAGACACACATGTACAGTCTTTTATCGCCCATTAGGCGTGTGCCCTGCCAATCACAATATTTAAGATGAGAAAAATAAGCAAATGCTTGATGGAGGAGAAAGTAAAGCCATTAGAACCCTGTGGCTGTTCCTGCACTAGGGGGATCAGAAAAACCCAGAATCTATGCAGTAGAAAACAATAGTGCACAGAGATCTATTGTCCTCTTTGAGCTGTGACCCATGGTAAATTGTTGACTCTGATCTTATTGTCAGATTATTGCTTAGTTGCTGTTAGCAGGAATAATTGCATACCAGCCCTCTCATATTTCTACCTGAGGTGGGATCACTTTGGGTGTTTGTGGTGAGAATGTTCTCCAGGTGGCATCACAGAACTTCTCGCCATGGCTGTTAGGGGGACCCATGGCCCAGTCCCCTCCCTCCATGTCTGCCACTGTAGGTCAGCCTGCAGTACTTGCTGCCTTCTCCCCCTCACCACATCCCCTCCAGCTAAAGGCTGGAGAACTCATGAAAGAGGCCCAGGGCTATAAAAGAGAGTGGGAGTTTGGACATCACTGAATACCCAGATGCCTTTGCTGCCACTACCAGTTCTCTCTCTCTTGTTCTTTCTCTTTAATTTGGTAGTTTTTAATTTTGATATCATTTCAAACTTCCAGAAAAGTCACAAGAATAATACAAAGAGCCTTTTCATGACACTGACATTGCCCTTTGTGACACTGGCATTTTTGAAGAGTACAGGCCTGTAACTTTGTAGAAGTTTCCTTATTTTCAATTTGCCTGGTGTCTCATGATTAGATTCAGGTTGCTACACCACATTTTCTTTTCTTTTTCTTTTTTTCTGTTCTTTTCTTTCTTTCTTTCTTTCTTTCTTTCTCTTTCTTTTTTTCTTTACTGAGTGCTAAGCATTTATTGAATAGAAACCTTATTTTTTAAATCATTTAAGAAATAACAGCTTTATTGATATACAGTTCATCCATTTAAGTTCAATGGCTTTTAGTGTATTTACAGAGTTGTGCAGCCATCACTATAATCAATTTTAGAACATTTTCATCACTCCCAAAAGAAGCCCTGTACCCATTAGCAGTCGCTTCCCATTTCCTCCTTCCTCCAGCCCCTGGAAACCTCTAATCTACTTTTTGTCTTCATAGATTTCCCTTATCTGGATGTTTCGTATAAATGGAATCACACAATATGTGACCTTTTCTGTCTGGCTTTTTTCCCTTGGCATGATATTTTCAGGGTTTATCCACGTGGCAGCATGTGGCAGTACTTCATTCCTTCTTATGGATGAAGCATATTCCACTATATGGATAGACCACATTTTATTTATCCACTCATCCATTGATGGACATTTGGGCTGTTCCCACATTTTGGCTGTTATAAATAATGCTGCTGGGAACATTGACGTGAAAGGTTTTTTGTGTGTGGGCATATGTTTTCATTTCTTTTTGGTAGGAGTGGAATTTCTGGGTCATATGGGAACTCCATGTTTAACCTTTGGAGAAATAGGTTATGCATTTTTGACCCATGGTATTGTCCCATGAGGCCGGAAGGCAGGAAAAGCGGGAGAATAAGTTCTTATGGAGGATCTCAGGAGTGCCCAGCCTGGCAGTGCCATTTTTATGGGTGTGACAAGTTCATCTTCTTCAGCCTTTGTGGCCTGTTTTCCAGAGACTAGCAGCCCTCCTGGATCCGTGACCCTGGCCAGAACTAGGATTTTTGATTTTTAACCTCTCTGGAGGGATCCCTATGAAACCTTACCCACCAGAGTGCTTGGTGGACTGTCAGCTCCATATCTGTGGGGAACACAATGCAGCTGTTGAGTTTGGTTAGCTGCTGTCTCATCTGGAACTGCCTTTCGTAGGTTTATTTCCCCAAACAATGGCCCAAGTTATAGCTTTGCGGTTGCCAGCCCCCTTTAACTGGGTCCTTTGGGTCATAGTCTGTTACTTGCTCTGTGTCTGGCTGTGATTGGAGAGCCATACTTTTTCCTAAACTCAACAGTTTAGTAAGATGTTTGGTGGAATCCAACGGTTCCTCTGTCTTAGGAAGAATGGGAGGGGTGTGTGTGTGTGTAGTGGTGGTGAGGGGCATGGCGCGCTGAAGGGAAATGATCTATAAAACAGAATCCTGAATTTCATGTCAGATCAGGCTGGAAAACCTCTACTTTCCACATGGGAGCCCCTTCCCAGGGGCTTTAATTTCATAGATGACAAAAGGGTCTTGTAGTGAATTTTCACTGATAAATGGTCCCCTGGCATGGATTTCCATGACACCAGCAGTGCCACGTGAGACCCTGAGACCTTCATTATTTATGCGCTGGGGGACATAGAGCAACTTTCTCCTGCTTTGTTGAACCGACCTGAACTTGGGGTAGAATGCCTCCCCTGACTTACACCACTAGTAGGTTTAGGCTCGCAGTTTCAGTTTTGTGTCCCGTGTGTAGCAGTGGCTCACACCATGGCAAAGACCGGACTTGAAATTCCCTGCCCTGGAATTCAAGACTATCCATGATTTAGGGTGTAGTGGGTAATGAGGGCCATGGAGCTAGACTACCCAGGAGATAATCACAGCTCTGTGTAGGACAGATGTAAGTACAAAGGTATTTAGTACTTAGCTGTATGTGTTATTATTATCCCATTTTCTATCCACTCAAAGCTATTTGCCCAGCTGAGATACAACCTCCTCTCTGAAGCTGTGCCTGAGTGTCTGTCTCGCTCACTATTGTGTGCGCAGTACCAAGCATGATGCCTGGTATATAATAGATGCTCAATAAATGTTTATTCAATGACTAAGTGAATGAATGAATGAATGCATTTTTCCATTTGGGAGAGATCCACTGTTCCTCTGTGCTTTTGTATCACTTTGTCTCTACCTCCTTTTATGGAGTTTTCCACATTTAACCTTTGCTGGAGCTAATCATGCTTTAAATGTAACTCCCTTATCCAGATGGTCAGCCCTTGAAGAGTAGCACCTGGGTCAATTGTTTTGGTATTTCCTGTGAGGCCTTGCATGGAGGGCAGTAAATATTCGGTAAATAATTCATCCCTCTTGGAAATGATGTTCTCAAACCATTACACTGCTGGAGCGGGGTGCTTGTTTTTTTGTTTTGCTGAATGCAAACAGAGATATACGCATGCAGAGAGAGTATCTCTCTGACAATTTCATGACATGTTGCTTTCTTTCTTTTTTTGCTAGAGGAAGTGATAAAGGTAAAAGTTGAAGAGGTGGGCAACACGGGGAGTGAGAGACTCATAATAAATAAAAATGTGAGTTCAGTTCAAAGAACAGGTTGACGTTAAAGTTTTATTGGAGTTGAACAATTTCAGAAAATATATAGGTTTCATTCTGCTTTGAACTCCTTTAAATGTTGTTTTTGTCCCCCCCTCTTTTAATAAAAGTACACACACAAAAAAAACCCTTTGGTTCTGTCTGAAAAATAATGGACTATTTGAATTGGGTTCTGTGTTTGGAAGCTAGTCACTATTGCTGTGCTTCTTTGGTTCATAGTTGGGGATGCTGTGGTTGTCCAGTGGGGAGCAGGGCCTGTGTCTTCTCAGGCCAGGCTCCTTCCTGGCTGCCCAGAGGAAAGGTGGCAGGTCAAAGGGAGATGGATGCCCCCTGGCACCTGAAGAGATCCCCCAACTTTGTTTAGGATCAAGTAACACTTGGCCAAGCTGGAAAGTAGAAGGTAGGTTATACTGAACCTATCCACATGTATTCTGGGGGAAGAAGCCATGTGCCTCACAACAGAAGTATGGATTGCGTGAAGGTGATTCTTCCTCACTCTGACCTTTGAATTTATGCCTTACATGGACCCTGAAGTTTTGGTAAATTAGTGCAATTTTTTTAAAAAAGTCTATTATCCATGGTAAGCTAACTGCTGTAACACCCCCAAATTCAGTGACTTGACCCAATAAATATTATTTTCCACTCGCATCACAGTCCAATGTGGGTTGGCAGAGCTGGAGGAGGGTGCTATGCTATGCATGGTCATCCAAGGACCCAGGCTCCTTCTGACTTGTGGCTCCACCCTTTCTTGGGCCTCAGAGTCCTCCACCAGATCCACGAATCCAGCCAACAGTCCAAGGATGAGAGTGAGCGAGTGTGGGGAATGCGAAAGCAGTTTTTATGAGCTGAGCCTGGAAATGGCATTTATGGTTTGCACCCACATCCCACTGGCCAGCCTCAGTTCATGGCCACAGCTAGCCACAGGGAGGCTGGAAGCTGTGGCCTAGCAGTGTGCCCAGAGGAAAGGCAAAGGATTTGGTGAAAAACTAGTCAATCTCTGCCACAAAAAACCCAACTGGAAACTTCCCCTCTTCATTGCCATTAGGAGGAACAGGGTATTTTACCATGGTTTCAAAAGTGCTTGATTTAAAAATTGGTACCAACATGTCCTAGGGAAGGGCCCAGTGCTGAAGATGCCAGGGGCAATCATGCACTCAAACAGCTTTTAGTAAGCATCTACCCTGGGTTAGGCATTAGGTTGGGCCTGGGGGCCTAGGTGGTGACTAATACCAGAAGCAGCCCCTGCCCTCTTGGGAGTTGGCATCTGTTGGGAGACAGGCAACTGAATGAACAAATTCCATACACTATGAGGACTATGTGAGTGAAAATAGGGGTGTTATGGGAGCTCATAGCTGGAGACCTGGGCCAGCCTGGGAGAGCCAGAGAAGCTTGTAGAAAGAAGTGACATTTACACTGAGACCTGAAAGGAGGCATATGAAGAGTTGATCAGCTGAAGGAAGGCAAGGCAGTGGGTCAGTGTATGCCAGCAGAGGGAACAGCTTAGTGGCTCTTAGCCTTGACTGTACTTTGTAGCTGCCTGGGGTAGATTTGGCCAATTAAACTCAGAATCTTGTGTGGAGTGGGGGCGGCAGAGTAGGTCCAGGTTCAGAGAGAGGCCGGGAGGAGGGGTGCACCCAGCCAGTGTGTGTGAGGGACTGAAGGCCTTCCAGAAGGACAGTGCTGAGGAGATCCCAAAGTGAGATGTGTCGTGTCGTTTGGTGGGAGCAGGGTAGAGGGGGGAAATGCTTAGCCGAGGTTGAGGGGAAGCCACCTCCTGGGCACACTTTCTCGTGTGTGTAGGGAGAGATCATTTTCCCCAGAGCTCCCAGCCTGGTGAGCCTTCCCCAGCCATGAGCCTCCTCCCTCCCACAGGCTTCAGATATCTCCTCACCTGTCCTTGGTGGTTTGGGGAAGGCCAGAACAAGAACGAGGATGAGGCATGTAAAAATCTACTTCTTCCTCTGATTTCCTGAGCAGAAAAGGGCCAAAGTGTGAGCCCTGCTGCAGACTGGCTGTGGCCTGTGTTTCACTGGGGCCAGGCGAGACGCAGCGTCGCAATTGTCAGCTTGTGCTTCAGCGAGTTAAAAAGAATCCGGTGGGATTCATCTGGTCAGCATGGGACCCTGTACATAATGGAGGGGTCCTCTGGCTGTTGTTTCCCGCCCCTCTTGGGCCTATCACTCTTTGCCCTCATCAAGAGAACTGTGGTGACCCGCAGGCCCCAGGCCTGCATACTAAACAGCTGGCTGCCCCAGGCCTCACTGTTTTTTGCTCATGTGTTTGGAAGTGCCTGGAATCCTCCCTATCAAATACGCATGTGCCCGCCCACGAGGCATTACCTTACAATGAAAAGACAGACTACTCTTACTTGGAAAGCATAAAGCCAGTGCCTTAACCTTATGATTGTATCATGTAAATTGCAGATTTTGAAAACGTTTTTAAAAAGCTTTAAACAGTTGGTTCTCGGTATTGAATTGAAGTCAGGGTTGCATCTCTCCGAAGGCTGTGAGGTTTGCTGGGAATCACCCCAAATGTAGAGCATAGGTTGTTTAAGAGTAAGGCTGAGGGAAAAATTTAGACCCATTTTTACTATTTTCCTCACAGAAAAATTACGGTTATTGAGTTTTTTCTCAGAGAAAAAGAAAAAAAAAACCCTCTCTTCTTTATCCAAGCTCTGCCCTCTCGTGGGACCCTCTTGGGCAGGCATTTTTCCTGGCATCTTGGATGCTGGATGTGGGAACAAAGGTTTGGAAATGATTTATATCTGGATACTTATGTCAAAATATGTATAGATATCTAGAAACTGCTTTCAAAATAGAATTTTAGTTATTATTTCTATGATTATATATACTGCAGCCATTTTGCAGGAGATTCTTGGTAAATATTTAGGCAAAAAAGTAATCAAGCCCCTCCTCCCCCACAGTGGTTTCCCACTGAGGGGGATGAGCTGTGACAGTGTGGGACCTGACTTGTACCTTGTCAGATATTTGAATGTAACATCCAGCCTAATGCCTGGGTTTCCATTGCCGCATGGGAAAAAGCTATGGAGCGCAGGAAAGCCTGCTGGAATCCAAAAAGTCCAAGAGAGTCACCTCGGGTTCTGTGCCAGACGCAACCTCTCTTATCCAAAGTTCTCCCTAAGTTTTCCCATTTGACAGCTGAGAAAACAGAAGTCCTAAGAGGCCAAGGACCTTGTACAAAATTAGCGGTGAAGCCAGGACCTGAAACTTGGCCTTCTGAGGCTCAGGGAAAGCTCCTTACCTCATCAGATATGGCGGGCAGGTTTCCAACTACATGCCAGTCTTCGTCGTTTGCTAGTGGCTCGACCCAGGGTAGGAGCACCGTGTTGAGAAGGATTCTGGGGCATGATATTCACACACTCAGAAGAAACGCTTTGAGCCATTAGCTTGGTCTGCCTGGGGTACAGGCGAGAGGATTTGCTGCACTTTGTATGCATCTTCCACTGTTACACATGCTGTGTTTCGATTTTTTAAGTACTGTAGGTTGAAGAGTTCCTGTTGCCACTATGCTCCTGCTCGTGTAAGCCTAGGCTTCTTCAGGATGACCTAACAGACACACAAATAAATACACACACACACACACACACACACACACGGGATAGTCCAAGACCACCAGGAAAACCTTACATCATTTAGAAGCATTAGGTGCCTCTCACTTGGAGATTTTGATGCATTTCTCAGCTTTGACACATTAAGGTTAGAATTTCCCTCTCTTCTGACTGTTCGTCCTCCCTCCCATCACCCATTTCCCCAGGAGGGAGGCAGACTCTTCAGCTAAACGTCCCAAAGGGCTCCCCCTTCCCTCCCTGGGAAATGGGGCCCAGCTCCAGGACAAGAATGGGATGCTTCGGGCCTCTCCCAGGGAGGCTCCAGTTTTCAGTGTCAGAGTCATCAGCTCCCTGGCATCTTTGTAGATCCCTGTTTTGGAAGTAATTGACATTCAGATTTTTTTCCTCATCAGCCAGAAGCACTTCCTGTAAGGCGTGGCAAGTTGCCTGGCCACACTAAGCCTCAGTTTCTCCACCTGTACAATAGAAATAGCCACAGTTTCCACATCACAGGAGTGTCATGAGGATTCAGTAATGCATAGCAAGTGCTCAGCAAGTGTCCAATAAATGTTCCCTATTATTTTTAAGTCACAAATACAGAGCCCTTGAAGAAGCATGAGTTGTGTATGCTCATTTTGTGTGTAGCTCTGTATTTGAGCATTTCAAAGAGAGGGAGATCTAGTGTGCAGGTTTGTGTATTGTTTGGGCAAGTGCATTTGAAGCTTCAGTGTGTATATAGATCACCTGGGGATCTTATTTAAAGGGCAAATTCTGATTCAGTAGATCTGGGCTCAGGGCCTGGGATTTTGCATTTCTGACAAGCTCCCAGGGGATGTCAATGCTGTTGGTCTGTGGACCCCACTTTGAGAAGCAAGAGTTTAGCGGGATGGTGTTGTCCTATACAACCAGAAATTTCAGGGCCCCATGGCCAGTAAGCTGGATTGGTGTATCCAGCAACTGAGACCTGCTAGAGCAAAAATACTAAAGTGCAACTCCGAAGAGCCAGGGCCTAGTCCTGGGGAAGGACTGAGAGGCAATGAACAAGTCATTTCCCTCCACAGGCCTTGGCAGCTTTCTCACGTTTAAAGGAGATGGGGAGAGTGCTCTGACGCCTTGCTGTTCCCAGAGTGGTCCTCAGCCCAGCATCATCAGGCCGCCCCAGACCTCCTGCCTCCAAAACTGCATTTTACCAAGTGCCCCAGGGGATTCACTTGGCATGTTAATATTGGAGAAGCACTGGTCTAAGACTTTTTTCAGCTAGAGGATTCTATGAATCTGGAAAGTTCTAATTCTAGTTCTGGTGACTGAAATCTCAGAAACAAATAATTCCATTTATAAAACGGGGATGTCTTCAGCAAGAAATGGTCTCTGTTAGTTCTCCAACACTCTCCTTGGTAGTATACAGAGAAGGCCAAACTGACAAGATTTCATCTGTATTTGCATGAATTTGGGTGGGAGGAGAGAGTGTCAAGAACCCTGAAAGAGTTTGCAAACAAGGCACTGGCTGCCATATGCATTGTTAGGGATGTTAAGACACTGTGGCTTGGATTCTGTGTCTCCTCTAGACCTAGAGGAGGTGTTATGGGTAAGGTTGGGGAAAGCACGTAGCCTGGAGAAATGGCTTCCAGCATCACCCGCATCTCTCTAGCACCCTTGGTGAATTTCTGCACCCTCTTTCCATCTTTCCAGAAGTCTCGGAACTAGCATCAGCTCCTCCATCTTCCTTCAAAGCTGGTGCACATTGATAGGTTTTGGAAGAAAGGTGATAGCGTATGTGCCCATAGGTCTACATCCTGAGGTCAGCTTCTGCCCTCTGATGGGAATTGGCACTAAGAGTGGAGAACTTTTATTCTGTTGAATCCAAAAGGAAGAAGCAAAATTGTCCTGAGAGTTTTAGTTCCAGGGAGGAAATTATTTTTTTAATTATAAAAATTTCAGATATATGAAAAAGAGAATGATACAAGAAACACCATTCAGATTAAGAAATAAACTATTACAAATAAAATTGTGGCTGTAGACTCGCTCCTAATAGCATCACTTTCTTCAACCACACCCTGAAATTTGGTTGTTAATAACTCCCAGCCATGTCGTTATATTTTAATATATATGTATATATGTATTCCTAAGCAGCATTTAGTATTATTATGCATGTTTTAAAATTTGTTTTATACTGTTTATATCTTTCTGTAAATTGTCTTTTTTGCTCAACATTGTGTATGGAGATTTATTCATATTTTTACTTTTAGCTCCAGTGAATTCCTTTTTAATTGCTATATATAGTAGTTCATTATATGAAACTACTTCAGCTTATTTATCTATTCTCCTGTTCATAAACACTTTAGTCGTTTCTAGCTTTTTTTCCTCCAAACAATGCTACAATGAACACCTGTCACTTTTGTGCATATATGTGTGAATTTTTCAGAGTGTGTTATGATGCATTCATGGATTATGAACTCAAACAAATGGGCATTTTTAAAAAATGAAATAGAATCAAAGGCATTAGAAAATGTCAGAATATGTTGCACATGAAAGAGTAGTTACTGTTTCATTAAACTTGTCTTGATTACAAGGTAACACCGTTTACTTTGACACCCAGTTAAAATGGAAACCGGTTTAATGACACAGTAACTACTCTTACTATGTAGGTCATGGTCAACAAACGTGAACGCTCCTGGGTGGAAGATGCACTTAGGGATGGGCTTGCTGGGTTGAAGGCCATGTGTATCTTTGGCTTTGTAAGAGACTGCCAAATTGCTCTTCCAAGTGTACCAGTTCACACTTCTATGAGATTTTATTAAAAAAAAAAAAACCCAAGAAATAAATGGACCTCAAGGTCAGATGGAAGCCAGAGATTGAATAAGAAAGAAAATGAAGCTTGAAATTGCCACCTTCCTCACTCCTCTTGCATGCCTCTTAACCCTAAGTAAACATTGTGGATTTTCTTGACCTTGTAAATTTGCTTTTAATCTTAAAGAAGAAAAAAAGCCTAGAAGGAAATTCCTTGTCTTCCTGTCTCTCTCGCCTTAGTTCAGAAAGGGGCGAACTGGAAGAAGGTGATAAATAAGCAACCCCTTCCCTTTTTGGAATCCATTAATAACAAGTCTGAGGAGAGCTGTGTCTAACCTTTGCTCTCTAGCTGTTGTGGGCAGTTTTTCAAAGCTGGACAAAGATTTCTGGGGATCGAAGTCAACGGTGGCATAGTTGCTGTTTGTTTAGAAATGAAGCAAAGATTTTGTGAGCCCAAGGAGCTGTCCTCCCATAGGTTTTCTCTCTGGGGGGCTGGATAAATTCCTCTTCTGATGCCAAACCCCCCAGGAAGGCCAGGCCCTCAGTGACTGCCCCCTCAAACTCTCCCGGCTGTGGAGTGTTTGCTGTCTGACTCACTCCCTATTTTCCTGGAAATGCGTATTCTCTCACACAAGCAAGACCTAGTGATATGAAGATGGCAGGCCTTGGAGACGAGAGAGCCCCCCTTGTCCTTGACCCAGACCCTCCTCCAGGCTGCTCCCTGTGCTCAGCACCGACCATCCGTCATCTCCATCATCCTCGTAGCACCTCTTTCTATGGATGGGGAGACTGAGGCTCAGAGAGGATAGGTGACTTCCCCAGGCCAGTCTTCCAATAGGGTGTAATTTCTAATCTTTATGGAGCACCTTCTGCATGCCAGACATTGGTTTAAGCACCTTACACAAGTCTCTTTAAATCCTAATCACATCCCAGTGAGAGTAGGTACCATTATCATCTCAACTTTATGAATGAGGAAACAGACGCCAACGGGGCAAGAATGCTTACTGAATTATGGCCTGACCAGTCACCTAATCTTTTGGCACCTGACACTTTCCATCTGTTGAATGGCAATGATCAGTGACTTGGCTATCCTGCCCTGTCTTGTTATCATGGGTATGCTCCTCCCTCCCTTCCTCCCTTTCTTTTCTTTCCCTTTCCCTCTCTCCCTCCTTCCCTTCCTTTCTTCCTTCCTTCCTTCTTTGCAGCATTTACCAATAGGTAAGGGAGATGTTCTCTGCCCTATGGGAACCCAGGACAAACACATACAATGCAGGGGATACAGTGTGATCACAATGACAGTGACCATGTGTAAGTTAAGGGCCAAAATGAGCAGATGGCACAGAGATCAGAGGAGAGGAGCTGGGTGAGGCTTGCAGAAAGCCTTGTAGATTTCATCAGTGGATTTCAACTGACTTAAGCCACTGGGGTTTTTTGTTTTTTTGAGACAGGGTCTTGCTCTGTCACCAAGACTGGAGTTCAGTGGCATCATCATAAGTCAGTGTACCCTCAAACTCCTAGACTCAAGCAATCCTCCTACCTCAGCCTCCTGAGTAGCTGGGACTACAGATATGTGCCACTATTCCCGGCCATTTTGTTTTTTTAAAATTTTTTTGTAGAGATGGGGTCTCACTATGTTGCCCAGGCTGGTCTTGAACTTCTGGGCTCAAGCGATCACTCCCCACCTTGGCCTCACAAAGCGCTGGGATTACAGGTATGAGCCATCGAGCTCAGCCTGCCAGTCATTTTTAAACTTGAATGTGTATCAGAATGACCTGGAGGACTTGATAAAACACGAATTGCTGGACTCACTTCCCCTCCCCTCTGATTTAGTAGGTCTGGGGTGAGGCCTGAGAATTTGCATTACTAATGCACTCCTGCTGCTGCTGTTCCAGGGACCAGATTTGGAAAATCACCGACTTAAACAATAAGTGAGATTTTTGAAAGTGGCAAGATAAAGGAAATGAGTAATGAGAAGAGTGTGATCCATGCATTAGTCAGAGTAGGTTAACTGTCATAACAAACAATTGCTGAAGTCTTTGTGGCATAACACAGTAATGTTTTCTTTCTTTCTCATGTTATAGTCCAGGGTGGGTGGATAGGAGAGCGCTCTGCTCCATGCAGTTATTCCGGGGCCCAGGCTCCTTCTGCCAGGGGCCCTGCCACTCCCCAGGGCCTTATAGGCCTCCCCTGAGGCCAGCAGATGAAGGAAGAGAGTATGGAGGACTGTGCTCACGTGTCATTGGCCGGAACTCAGTCACACAGCAACGCTTAACTGCAAGGGAATCTGGGAAATGTGCGAATATATAGGAAACAGAGTGAATATATAGCAGTCTTTGCCACGGCCTGTTCCAGGATCCACATGTAAAATTGGTTTGACTGGAGAGAAACACTTGTGTTGAGAGAATAAATGAGTGGTTTATGCTCTTCCAAGGAAATTTGCGGCAGACAATTTGGGTCATTATTTAGCAAATATGCTATAGCTCTATAGCTTAGAGTGGGGGGAAAAAATCGCCAGATTTAGGCCCAAATGCTGTTCATTCAAAAGCAGGATAACTGACTATAAAGTTACATAACTTCTCAGTAGTACCTGTTTTTATTTCCCTGTAAAAATTGGGATGAGATACATGAAAATCACTAGCCCAGTGCTACGCACATAAAAGCAGAGGGCAGTTACTTCTGTGTTTTCTGTGCTCGGATGGACAGACGGAGCCAAGCTGTTGTGGCCCAGAGAGCCCCTTCATGTGGACGGCTGTGGGATTCAGATTTTATAGGACACAGGCACAACCCTGATATCAGCGGTTGGGTGGCTGTTCTAAAGGTTGCAACATTATGCCTCAGACATCCCATAGGAAATCAGGCCACGCCAGCAAGGCCAGAGAGAGCACATGGGCCCCAGACCACAAGATTCATTAAGTGCTTCGTTTCTGGAGTCACGCTGCCTGGGATCAATACCATTATCCAGCAGGGTGACTTTGGCCTCTGTGCCTCCATTTTCTCATGTGTAAATAGGGACTAACCATATTATCTACATCATAGGGTTATTGTGACAATAGAATGAGAAAAAGTCAAGGACTGACTGTATACTGAGAAGTATTTGATAAAGATTCGTGAATTTCCTAGTCACGTGTGGCATTCCACCATTTCTTCCTCTTGGCATCATTAGCTGAGGCCAATACGAATAGAGGTTCTTTGAGCATCTAAACCTGTTAGTCTTTATTTGGTCTTAGGATGGCCACCCTGGGCCTGCCAGAGCCCTGTCCTCTCCCCACGGCTTGAGTGTCCATGAGTGATTCTGGGGCCCCCGAACCATTGGTGGACATGAAGCCCGTCTGAAGGAGGAGAAGGTGAGGAATTCTCCAGGCTCTTTCTCAAGGCTGCATCCACGTGTTTGATTACTGGCCCACCACCGAGTGAACCCAGCAGCAGAGATGAAAGTCTCCTGGGCTCTTTGATGGCAGTAGCAATGTTCCCCACCTCCCCACCCCAGTCCCCACGCAGATTTCCTTCATTCCACCTTGTCATTTGCTCCCCTCAGCTCTGGGCTCTTTAAAAGCCTTTCCCTCCCCCTCGTTCAAATGGTGCAATTGCGGGTGATTGAAACCACATTTTTATATGTGTCGAAATCAGTTCAGCCCTTAGAAAGAAGTCATAATATAAATTGGATCATATATCCTAAGTGGATGCCACCAGCTAATTCGTTTGTTAGACAGTTCAGCTACACAGGATTAAGTGAGTGTTTACTCTTAAGCAGTTACATGTGGGCCTCATTAATGCACACACTCTGGCATGGCTTGTGCCTAATATCTTGTCAAATGGAGGAGTACGTAGAAGGTTGAACTGCAGGGAGCCAGCGGAGTCAGCCTCTCTTGGCTACTGGGGTGGGCCTGGGGAAGCTGGCTGGATTTCTGTGACTTGGTGTTCCAGAAACTTGGTATCTTACACTTCCATTGGCTTCTCTGTAAAGCAGAGGGGGGCAAAAAGAAGGCCCCCACATCTGCTTTAGTACAAAGAGGATATGGATCTGGAATCCCATTGTGTGTAAGTGAGCTTAAGGGGCCAGAAATCTATTTTGGAATGCCCCTGTCCCTTACTGAAATGCACATTCATTAAGTTCCTTGCAGCCCCAGACAGGCTATGGTCTATACTCTCATTAGTCCAAGTGTGGGTCAGGAGCCAAGAGCACCGGCGTCACATTCTTGAGCCCCACCCTAGACCTACTGAGTCAGTATCTAATTTTAATGTCCAGTGTATGTGCATAAAAGTTTAACAAATGCTGATCTAAACCAATTTGTTCTCAATGTTAGCTGCACATTAGATATAACTGGAGGGCACTCTGAGAGGCTCAGGCAGGAGGACTGCTTGAAGTCAGGAGTTCAAGACCAGCCTGAGCAATAGTGAGACCCCGTCTCTACCAAAAGTAGAAAAAATTAGCCAGGTGTGGTGGTGCACACCTGTAGTCCCAGCTACTTGGGAGGCTGAGGCAGGAGGATCACTGGAGCCCATGAGTTTGAGGTTGCAGTGAGCTGTGATGATGCCACTGCACTCTAGCCTGGGCAACAGAGTGAGACTCTATCTTAAAAAAAAAAAAAAAAAAAAGCTAGTGCCTGAGTCCCAGCCCTAGAGATTCAGAAGTAATTGGCATAGAGTGTGCTGGGCATCACAGTGGGATTGTTAAGAGCTCCCTAGATGATTCTTACGTGCAGCCAAGGTGGGAAAGCACTACTCTAACTGGCTGTGCCTCAGTTTCCTCCCATTTTTAAGTGGAAATTGCAATGGCTGGTTCACAGGTGGTTGGGAGGATTCAGGGAGGCCACACTGAGAAGTCACCCAGCACACCACCACACCAATAGCCCCTCGCCTTCCGACCCTCACCACATTTCCTTCTGCTCTTCCTGACTTCCCATTTTTCTACTTCTTGAAGAATTTCTTTTGGC
This sequence comes from Avahi laniger, assembly GCA_963575035.1. Taxonomy (NCBI): domain Eukaryota; kingdom Metazoa; phylum Chordata; class Mammalia; order Primates; family Indriidae; genus Avahi; species Avahi laniger. The sequence continues at coordinate 81,273 of CAUYSK010115532.1, forward strand.
TTCAAGTGTGAAAGTGTTGGGAAGTGGTGCTGAAAAGGGTTCTGGAATTCGTACGTGTTATCTTCACTCAGAACTGTCTTGTTTGCTGTCTTTGTGTCTTTGCAACATTATAGCAAAAACATCATTTATTCATGGTGGTTTTTTATCCCCATTTTATACTGTTTTTGTGGGAGCCTAAGTGTGAGGAAGAATGAATTTGGAAATGCTTTCTTCCTGGTGGTTGTGCTGGGGTGCAGACTTATATTATATCTATGAAATTTTGGATCTGTGTTATTGGCTGGTCCTGGTATAGATGAGAGCCCCAAGGGAACACCAAGCATTTCATTTGGCCACTAGATTATCTTTTATAATGCGAGAAGGAAGGTGTTTTTGAACAGCACTCATGGGCTGGGAAGCCCACGCAAGATGGCAGAGACTCACTTCTCCCAGGTCCTCCCCGCTAAGTACAACTAGAAACCCTGGAAATAATACAAAAGGATAAATAATGCTAAAAGTATGTACTTCCCCCAAGGATAACTACTGCCCTAATTTTTAACATCATAGTGTTATTTTGCCTCTTTTTGTGTTTTAGGTAAATGAAATCATTCAGATTGTACCCTTTTGCGTCTGGCTTCTTCCTCTCAGTATCATATTTTCATGATCCATCCATGTTGTTATGTGTAGTTGCAGAATGTTCTAGGGAAAGATTTTGATCAGACATTGATCTTGGACTCTTGGGAGAATTAGGACTTGAGTAACACTGAATTTTGCAGCAGTTTTTACTTTTTTCTTAGTATAGAATCATAAGAGTGGTTAAATGAGCAAAATTTTAAAAATAAAGACCAACAAAATAAAAATAATAAGAATAATCTCCAAAAAAAAAAAGAATAATCTCCAAAACTGTCACCCAGAGACAATCACTCTCAGTATTTTAGTATATATCCTTCAGGTGTTTTCTGTACATATTTCAATTAAAATAAATTTACAGTCTACATATTGCTTTGTAAATTGATTTTTCACTTATTAGAGCAAGGAAATCTTTCTGTGTCACCAAATATTCTTCTACAACATCCCCTTTAATGACTACCTAGTTTCTTCTTTGTGTAACAAGATTAGGCTTAATATATTTTAAACTTCATTTTTTGCATGAGATTTATGAGCTGCCTCAAATGGCTTTCATTGCCATAAAGATGCAATCAGTAATTAACATTTCCAAGTCTTCTGAAGGAAACCAGGCTTTAGTTTTAGCTGAAATGGTATGCTTGACTGCCCCAAGTTTGTGGGTGCCAGTTGGTATCTGCTGGGTGGGGAGAAGCTGGGTGGGATAATTGTCAAGATAGGAAGGTCTCCATGCGTTCTGAAATGAAGGCCCATATCAGTTGTCTACCGTCTTAATTTCTGCTTGTTTTCCGAAAGTCAGGATCTAATGAGTGATTTTTCCTTGACTCACCTTTAGGTGGAAATTATGAATTTTCTCTTTCCCACCTGCCCAAAAGTCCAACTGTGTCTGCTGGACATTAGGATCACAAGATTCTAATTCTGAAGGCACATCTTCTAATTTTATGAAATAATTCAATTCTGTTAACTAGCACCTGTTAGCACTGGTTGAAATTTTTTTCCTTTTTACCAAAAGGAATTGAATGGTAATCGGAGTCTTAATTCTTATGCAACCTTGTAACTGAGGACCAGAGAGACAGGTGGACATTGTAGTTTTTATTGGTACTGCTCTTGGAGTATTTATAGACCACAGAACTACTTTGGAGAGCCCTAAGTATTTTGAGCCAACAAGCTCTTTTTCTTTTTTGTAAGATAGGGTCTCACTCTGTTGTCCAGAAAACGTGGTGGCGTCAGCCTAGCTCATAGCAAGCTCAAACTCCTGGGCTCAAGCCATCCTCCCATCTTGGCCTCCTGAGTAGCTGGGACTACAGGCACGAACCACCATGCCCAGCTACTTTTTCTCTTTTTTGTAGAAACGGGGTCTCACTTTTGCTCAGATTGGTCTCAAACTCCTGAGCTCAGGCAATCCTCCCGCCTCGGCCTCCCAAAGTGCTAAGATTACAGGTGCGAGCCCTCGTGCCTGGCCCCAACAAGCTCATTAATGAGGAGGAAAAGGAAATAAAATCTCATCATCTTTATATACATGCGATGGCAAAAGTCCAAGTAATTTTGGCTAATACGAACATTTGCTGGCTAGCACTTTGAGAGGATTTTCTGGTCCTTTCTTCTTTAATCATAAAACAAGAAGAAATGGCTAGATCTCAAATTCTTTGAGGTCCTTGCTTATGTGTGCCCCAAAGAAGTATAACTATTTTTGCTTAGAAAGGTCTTTCCTTATTTCATACAATACATTACTGGACATCCTGGGATTTCAGAGGTCTTTTAGCTCTGTCACTGTCCCGTCTCCCAGCCCCCAGGATTTTGAGTTGCTTCCTTCTGACCCTCTTGTGCAGTATAGCAGTATATTTTCATCCCATGGTAACCTCCTGGGTGAGATGCTGGAAAGAAGCATGTTAGAGGATATATGTAATTATACTAGAAAAATGTTTTAAAAGGACAATTTCTTATGATCATAGCATCTCTGAAAATTTTGTTGCTGTCTAGAAAAAAATCTTTAGAGTTGTCAGATATATTCCTTTAGAGGCAAGGACACCTTGATAGTGTCTAATACCACTTCCCTATTTCTCTCCAGCTCTGGGGATCTGGGACATTTCATAGGTGTCATTGAATTCTAGGTGCACAGAATTTCTAAGATGATACTCTGGGATGAGTTGATTTTTATTTGCTCTCATGAGAATGAGAGTAATCCAACTCCCTTTCTCCTCTCATGAACACCCACTGTGTTTTGGGGCCCATGAGTCAGGTCTCCTACCATATTTTGTGGCTGTTGTGTGAATTCCAGCTCACACAATGCTATCTCAGAATGAGTGAACCCAGCGAGCACTCAGGAATGGTGACATTTGCGTTGCCCAGATCTTTCTAGGGCAAATATATTCCTTATGAATGCGGTTCCTCTCCTTGTTTTACACTTGATTTACTTTGATCTCTTGCCTCTGGTTTTTAATGAGCAGGAGCTTTCTAGGAAGGTTAGGAGAATTTTTGTCATCTATATCCTGAGAAGAGGGGAGTTGAAGGTGCATATGTGTAAATAAGCACATGCATGTATGTAACTATGTGCATGTATATGTATGCATGTGTGTCTGTGTTTGTGTGCACGTGTGAGCAGGTGTTTGTCTGCATTGCACATTTGCTGATCTATATTGTACTTTCCAAATATCTTTGGTGGCATTAAGGATATTGTCTAGATTATAATAATAACAGCTAATCTTTATGAAATACCATGTTTCAGGCACCGTCCTAAACATTTAATCCTGACAGCACCTAACGAAGTAGGTACTGTTGCTATCCTCATTTTTCAGATGAGGAAACAGAGGCACAAATGAGTGAAGAAACTTACCTGAGATCACACAGCTGGGAAGTGGCAAAGCGAGGCTTCAGACCCGGGCTGGCTGTGTCCAGCTCTTAACTTGCACTCTCAACTGAAAGAGAAGTCCCTACACGAAGCAAGCTCTTCTCATCGTGCTCCAAATAAAGCCGGATGTTGTTCTGCTGCAGCTCGCTGCCCAATGGCAGTGGGCCTGCTGTCCTGTGGAGCAGTACTGGAAGTGGATTTTGGACACCACAGAACCTAGAGCAGTAGCGTTCATGTGTACGGTCAGAGGACCTGAGTGTTGCACATTGGCTTGTTTGGGGACCTGCCATCCTCTCTAGGACTGCTTTTCTGGTGCCTGTTTTCAGTATTAGATTGTGTTGTATAAACGAGAGGTCTCATGTCTTTGTCACTTCCAATTCCCTCCTTTTCTTCTAGAAAGCAGGCCTATCTGTTATATGAAGTTCAAAACCAAGCAAATTCCTCTTCTGAGATACAGGTCAGAAAAGTCATTATCTTGGGAAGGGCCTGTGGGAGTCTGCTGGAGCACTGGAAATGTTCCATATTTTAATGTGAATGGTGTTAACCTGGCTGTAGATATGTGTAAAAATTCTTTAAGCTGTACACTTACAATTTATGTACTGCACTGTATATGTACTATCTCAATAGAAAAGTATATAAAAATAGAAGCATCTAAATTGACCTGTGCCAGTATTGCAGAAGCCGAGTCAGGGATGTCAGGGGAGAGGGACAGACATATCTGAGTCAGCTTTAAAAGAAAAATTGGTCAGGGGTTTAGAGATGTAAATGGTTCTTAATCCGTAAGAATCAGAAGTTATTTCCAGGAAGACATAATTGCTTGTATTTGGCAGAGATTAATTTTATTGCTCTTCATTTCATCTTTATTTTTATGATTTGTATTTTGGCTTCTAATACCCCTGAGCATTGGTGCCTTGGGCCCACCCTCATTTGCTTCTGGCTCTGCCTTTTAAAGCAGTTGCTGCTGCCACCTCTCCCAAGTTCCGAATGATTTGCAAATGTTTGAACAGAGAAAGAAAGACAGAAAATGGAAGACATGGTCTGGTTTGTTGCAAGTGGCTTTTCCTGCCAAGCTGTGGGGAATGGTATTTGGGCCAGCTTGGCCTTCCTAATTGGAACCATAGCTCCTTGGATTGCCTTTAGATTGCAAACTTGAAGGTCTGCCACCCTGCAAGGACCATTTCATGCTGGGACGCTATGCACCAGGGTTCTCACTTTCCTTGGCCTGAAGGAAGGACAGCAGAGTTCCCTAATCAGTTTGGATAACACTGAAAGGGGAGTAGCAACCCCCTAATTTTTTTATAGCTTTTATACTTTCCTGCTGTTCTCTTCCTGCCCCTGCCCCCTGGAGCTGTAATAATAATACCAGCTAAAGTTTATTGACAGCTTAGTATGTGCCTGATGCTACTCTAAGCATTTTGCACGCCTTAATTCATTTAATCCTCACCAGCTCTGGAGGCTGGTACTGCTATTGCCCATTATAAATGAAGAAATTAGACACAGAGAGATGAAGGCAGTTGTCCAAGGTCACACAGCTGGTCAGTGACAGAGCCAGCATTTGAACCCAGTCTGACTCCGGATTCTGAGCTCTTATTATTCACTGTCCAAATAAACTGATTTCCTGGTGAGATGACCCCACAGCTATCTCCGTAGTAGCTAGACCCAACACTGTCCAATTCAGCAGCCGCTGGCTAAACATGGCTATTGAGTACTTGAAATGTGGCTAGTCAGAATTGAGACGCCATGTGCTCTAAGTATAAAATATATTATACGTTGGATTCCAAAGACTTAGTAGGAGAAAAAGAATGTAAAATATCTCACTAATTAGTTTTTATATTGATTACATATTGAAATAATAATAATATTTTGGATATATTGGGCCGAATACAAAATATTATTAATTTCACCTGTTTCTTTATGCTTTTTCTTAATGTAGCTACTAGGAAACTTAACTTTACACATGTGGCTCACATTGTATTTCTGTTTCTGTTTCTAGCACCAAGCTAGACCTTCCTTCCAGTTTGCTCCAAATACAGTAAAATTTTGTTCCAGCACAATCATGGGTAAGATAGATTTAGGAGTAACATACCACACATAGAATTCCTGTCTTCTACCACCACCACCTTGCTGACCATGTACAATTAGACAATTTTTACATATGAGGGAAAAAAATCCAAACTTGTAATGAATGGCTGTTATGTGTGTTATGGTAGCAGGTCCTTTCACCTGATGGTTGCATTTAGTCTTTGTAACCCTTCTATGAGGTAAGTATCATAAGGCCCATTTTACAAACAGGGAAACAGGTTTAGTTTAGCAACTTGTCCAGGTTTCTATTACTAATAAGTAGTGGGCCAGGATTTGGATATAAGTCATCTGACTCTAGTTCTAATGGCGGTTCTCCCCCCAATTGGTCTGTCTCATATAATATGTATCTCATTCTGCATTGTGTTGGAAGTAGTTTTGCATGCTTTTCTCTCATGTTAGTTAGCTCCTTCTGAGATAGTAGTGTGACCCACACAGTAGGTCATAGTAAATGTTCAGTGAACTAAATTGCTTTAATACCCATTGTGTTCTTAATTCTAGTATTTTCTCCTGGAGTTTGGTATCTGCTCCATTATTTCCCTCTTAACAGCTGTGGCTAGATCATTAAGCTTGCATTATTATAATAAATTGCTATTTTGTGTCCCTATGGCTTCCTATAGAAATTTCATTCTTTGATTGATTTAATAAATATTTATTAAGTATATACTATGGGACATCTACTGTGCCAAGCCCTGGGAATCCAAAGGAGACTAACAGAATCCCTGAAGGGTTCTTGCCATCAAGGAACTTAGGGTCTGATGTGAGGTAGAGGTAGGTAAATAGGGGATTACAATGAACCTGATTCCTGCTTCGATAGTAGTGGTGAGTGGGTCTTGGAGGCACATTGTTGAAGCACCTCACCCAATCTTGGAGGATATAAGAAGGCTTCCCATAAGGGAGGAAAGAAGTGCAAAGTTTCAGTTCCAGGTTAGTGAAAATAAATATAAGATTTTTTTCTCTAAGCGCCTGGATTTTATTCATGAAATTTTACTGTAGAGACAGGAAGTGGAGGCTTTATGGGAGACAGGAAGTGGACGGCAATCCAAATGTGAGGATGCCCCATGGATCCTGCAGTGGGTCTCATGATCTCCAGTGCAGTGCTCCACCATTACCTGGGCTCAGCCTCTCTCTCTCGGTTCTTCCCTCTAATGACCCCGAGTCAAAGTCTGGGCTTTCCTCTGTATTTTCTTTCAGCTTGACTTCCACCCCTAATTACCTCCATCTTGTGTGTCTTAGTTCACATTCTTGAGGAGAGCATGAGAGAGAGAGAGAGGCTGTTTGATCTAGATCATTTTATCATTATTATTATTATCAAGCTACATTATTGGCTGCTTACCAGCCAATAGTTAAGCTGCTCTTGAATCTGGTGTTCACCTTTGGTCCAATCAACTGTACCATGAGAAGGGGCAGGAAGAATGGTACAAAAAATGGCTGTCAAAGTCACCCTCCTATATACACATCTTTCTTGGGCTGTGGTAGTTTGGACAGTTTATCCAGGGATGTGGCATGGCAGCCCACTGACCTGGAAAGTTCTTTTAATATCTGGAGAAACAATGTAATGGATGGCAAGTGAGCAAGTTGGAAAATCCACAAGATTGCCTCTTTAATTGTACCAGGGTAGGTCCCTGGATCCCTTACTATGAGATTGTTTAGCTGTAGTTTTACCATGCTTGTAGTGCCATGCCCCACAACATCATTTTCTTCATTTTCAGGGGCTCAGAGTGTTATTTTTTTATTTAGAAATTGTCTCTCCCCCTTCCCCAACAACAATTGGGTGTTGACATACACTCTCATTGGTATAGATGGCTCACCAAATTACTCTTCAGCAGTCCATCCATATGGTCTTTCTCTGGGACAAGGGGACAAGGATCGATTCTAACCTGAAATCCATGACCCACTCCCCAACAAAAAAAAGGCTCGTGGATAGAATTCATGGGATCTAGGAAAAAGATGACATCTTTAGTTTCACTAATTTTGAACTGGAATTTAGCATTTCCTTCAATTACAAATACAGACACAAATAACAGTAGTGTTAGCTCTACCTGTGACTTGGTCACTAATATAAATCATAGATATTTCTGTATCATGTTACAGTTCCTATAGATCTCAAAATAAGCTCACTACTACTTCAAAATCATGGTGGCATAAGACTCATCACTAGATATGGCCTGGAATACCTCTAATGGTTATTTGCAAAATTGCAATAAAAGGGGTTAATTTTATGTTCAATCAGAACAGGATCCCCATTGCTTTCTACCCCTTATGAGGCTGAGCTCCAAGCTTAAGGAAGAGGGATATGGGCAGATTTCCTTCTATTTTGGGGTCCAGTTTGGCTATCGTAGAGGGTCCTAGAGAGGAGGAAGGGTTAATTTTCCCTCTCTACTACTCTTGTCAGGGTTGGCTTCTCCAGCAACTGTGAACTGAAATCTCAAGGCTTTGGACAAATCGAATGTAGTTTCTTATTGAAAAAAAGGCTAGGAATCTTGGAGTTAGAAAAGGAGTTTCACAAAACTAGTAGCTACCACTGTTACCTCCCAATATCTAAGACAGCTCTTCTTTCTGTTCCTCCTCCTTCTCCTCCTCCTCCTCATCCTCCTCATCATCATTATCATCACATGTTCCATAGTTCATCCCTGGGAGGGAGAACTGTGCCAGGTGTTATATGCATAGTCTCATTTAGCTCCCACAACCATACTCAATTGCACTTAGGCAACTGAGGCTTAGAGAAGCTAAGGACACAGCTGATCAAATAGTAGAATTGGAAATTGAGCAGGTCTGCTTTGAGCCCAAAGCCCATGCCCTCAATCAGCATGCCATACATGGTCTCTTTGGTACTTGATAAACTTGTGATGAACACATTAGCAAATAGATAAAAGAATAAATACTACAGGGTGAAAAAAAAGACCAGGGTCGTGGTAGTGGATTTACTGGGGTGTCATTTATTCTCATTGTCTCTTCACTTCCCATCCCAAATATTATTAAACTCTGTTGCTCTGTTTTTGCAAATATCAACTCAGAGTTTAGCAGCTTTTGTTTAATATGGCAGTTGATCTCCTCAATAAATGCCACCATGTTGGTACTAACGGGCTCTTGAACCATAGAGTGCAAGGTGGTGTGTGGTTTGTAGCCAAGGCAGGCAAAACTGAGCTCTTCACAAAATTTCCTGGAGATATCTGCAGGAAAGTAGCCCCCTCCTGAGAAGAAGAAATTTAGAATTTGCAAAGGGGATGTGAGTTGCATTTTATTACCTGTCATCTCAGCCTGCTAGATACCAGAAGAGACACTGTCTTTTTGAGGTGGGCAGGCCAAGGGTGTCTTGGTTTGTATAAAATGTGGGCTCCTGGCCCCTCGGAGTGTCTTATGCTAAATTATAAAATGAAGTCCATTTGTTAACCCAGAAGAGTTTGGGCTTTAGATATAAAAATTATAATTTATAAAGGTTTATAAAAATGTATCCATTGGTGAGCCCTCCAAGCCAGTTTAGATAAACAGAGATGGCAAATAATCGTCTGCAGACCTAGAATCTCAGATAGGACAGAGGAGGGAAGAAAGAAAGCTGAGCTGCTATCTTTTAATCCAACCCTCCTTAGTTTCATGTTGGGGATCAATAAACCATAAAAACAAGAAGAAAAAGCTCCAGAGAAGAGAACTAGTTGCAGCTGGCCAGAAGAAACCCACCATTGAAACTGGTAATGCCAATTTAATTAGGCTAAAGCATGAATGGGAGCTGCATTAAGACCTTCTCCTTGGTGCCCTGGGTCGCTGGGAGAGAGAATGTGCTTCCTTTGTGTGCTTTGCCAAAGCACACCAGCTGCTACCTTGCAGGAGAGTTACATCTGAGTCACTGGTTTCCAAAAGGGCGACAAGTAGGCTGTGTGTGGCTGAATGAGAGGGGCCTGTCTTTTCTTGATCCTGCCAGCTTGGGCCTGGACTTGAGCCATCCCAGCAATGGCTCTGATTTGCAAACGGGTTGGATGTTTCAAGAAGCTGTTACAAGAGCAGATTGGGGGAGGACAGGAAAACCAAATAGGGTAGAGGAAGAAAGCCATAAGACTGCTTTTTGAGGCTCAGAAGGCCTGTTTTATTACTCTCAGTTCTCAGCTTAACACTTTATAAGATGAATGTATCTTGCCATTGAGGGGGTCAGTTTTTGATGATGATAATGATGATGAAGATAGTGATGTTATCATGATAATAATGACAATAAAAATAAGAGTGAACATTTAACAATCCCTTCCTATGTAGTAGGCTGTGTTCTAAGTGTATTATATAAATGAGCTCAATTAATCTTCACTTTAATCCTTTGATGGGGGTTCTCCTATTATCCTGATTTTAGAGATGAGGAAACAGAAGCACAGAGAGGTTAAGTCACTTTCCCCAAGACCCACAGCCAGCAAACCAGGATTCAGAGCCAGAGACTGGGGCATTCAAGACAGAGAGAGATCTCAGAAAAGGGTCCAGTGGGCTTTGGATTAAAGTATGGAGAGCATCGTATGCAGAGAACCCTTAGACTCTCAGCTTTATGAGGGCAGGAACCATGTATATCATGTTCATTGTGGGATCCAGCACAGAATATATTCCAGGCCTGACACAGTCCTTGTGCTGTTCCAATGCTTGTTGACTCATTGATTTTTGATAAGGCAGAGAAATGTACAACCAAGACATGACACTTTGTTGCATGCAATTTAAAGAACAAATGGTTACCTTTGTAGTCATTCATTCATTCATTCAATAAACATTCCATTGAGCATCTGGTATGTGGCAGGCATTGTGCTAGGTGTTAGAAGTATAAAAATGTATATGATGTGTTTTTTGCCCATGAAGAACTCAGATATAGAGAAATATGCATAGAGAGAGAAATGTGTATATACGTCTTACACAGATGTCACTTCAGCACAACCTCTCCTCTCAGTTCCCCTCATGTGCTGTCTGGGTCTCTCCTAAGGCTAAGACTACGTGTGACATGCATTACTAGTTTTGTGTGTGTCTGTGTGTGCCTGCATTCTTTATGTCCAGTAACTGATTGTAAGCACTTCGGGCAAACTCCACCTGTTACTCACCTTTGTAACCCCTGGGCTCCCAGTATGGCCCATGGACCAGCAGTATTATCATCCCCCGGGAGCTTGTTAGAAATGCTAAATCTGGACTGTACCCCAGACCTACTGAATTGGTAGCTCTGGGGGCGGGGCCCAGGAATTTGTGTCTTCGCATTTCTCCAGGTGATCCCAATGCATGCTCATGTTTGACAAGCACTGCTAGGATGTGGAAGCCAGGTCCTGTCATGTGTGGGTGCTCCATAAGTAATCTTTGAATGACTGCATACATAAATTATTAACACAGAATAGGCGAAGCGAGTTGGTTTTACTAGGTCTGGGCATGACTCCAGGTATCCATTTTGCCAAGTCCGAGGGAGACTGCGAGGAGGTGGAGTCGTATTTCCTTTCCTCTCAAAAAGTTTGGACTGATGCATTGAAATGGCTGAGAAGATAGACTCCATCAGCATCACTGTGGGAAATAGTGAGCAACTAGCATTGTAACCTGATGGGAACCGAGTGAATGGGCCAGTTCGTAATGCAGGCCAGGAGATAAAACAGGGTGGAGTGATGAGTTCACAGAAGGTCTGAGAACTCCATGCAGATGCTTTGGGGCAAGATGCTAAAGCCACAAGTTTACAAGAATTGTATGCTTGGGACTCCTGTCTCTTCCAGGGACTTATTACAAATGAATCCCTCCCTATTCCTGCATATGTGGCAGAGCCTAGCTATAAATCTATTTCAAACTGGTTTTTCTTTCCTATCTTCTTTTTTTTTTTCTCTTTCTTTAACTTTTCCCTCCCTCTCCAGCTCTTTTCTTCGTTCTGCCGAAGAAGATGTTGTTGTCCAGACTTTGATCAGGGTTAAAGCTACCCTGTGGCATGACATTTGTCAAGGACAAGGATGTGTGGGCTTCTGTGAGTAATCAGCAGCTGTTTTTGGAGTCATGGTTTTAAGGAATCTCCCTCCCTCAGTAGTGTGATCATTTCCTCCTCCCCACACTCCCCTTCAAAAGAGAAAACTTGCATAAGAGCAGTTGGCTCAATATAGTAAAATACAGCTTGCCATCATGAGCTACGTAAACAAGAGGCATTTAATAGACTGCGTAGAGTTTTGGCAGTGGGAGGGACAGACACAGCCAAGGAGACACATATGGCTGGATTTAGTAGCATCCTGGACTCATGGGAAGAGGATCCCCAGCTTTAAATCCCTGTGGGGAGGAGGTGGGGTGAACAAGGGGTTAGAAACACAAGGGTGGTTCAACATCCAGGCAACGCTGCTATGCTCACGTTTTCCCAAGTACAATGCTTATTTATCTTTTTTAAATAAACACTTACCTAGTGCTTATTTTAGGCCAGGCACTGTTCTCTAAGCCCCTTTACATTTTTCAGAACATCTTTATTAACGTATAATTTACATACCATAAAACTCACCTGTTTTACGTGCACCATCCAATGAGTTTTTAGTGAGTTTACAGAGTCGTGCTACCATCATCCCAATCCGATTCTCTCACCTCTCGTGCTCACTTGCGGTTAATCCCCAATCCCACCCCCGTCCCCAAGCAACCATGAATCTGCTTTCTGTCCCTATGAATTTGCCTTTTCTGCACAGTTCATATAAATGGAATTATACGTGATCTTTTGTGACTGGCTTCTTTCACTGAGCGTAATGTTTCTGAGGTTTGTTCCTTTTTATTGCCAAATAGTATTCCATCATGTAGATATAATGATTTCCCTTTATTACCCCAATTCATCCTCATAACAACCTCATGAGGTAGCTGCCTCTATTATCACCAACTACAGATGAGGAAACTGAGGCACAGCTTACCATAATAATTTGAGGGGTAACGATTAAACCCAGGGAGTCTGCCCTCAGAGTCTGTGCTCTTGGACCCTCTTGCCATGCTGCTTCTCCCTGGGTACTAAACATGTATTCATTTCTAACTTGGAGAGTTTCTTTTATATAATGACCACTGAATTTCTAAGAATTCATGGCTTAGTTTTGTGCAATCCGATAGTATTTTCTTGAATTTATGCCTGGAATTTGAGACAAGTGTTGAGACAAGTTCCTGCCTTCAAGGACATTAGCATTTTGTTTAGCATTATCAGATGCACATGATAATGTGGATCTTCTTGGGCCACACAGGATCATACATGATCTGAAGCCCAAAGGCGCCCTTCAGGTATGGAAAGTCAGCAAGACAATGACATCAGGGAAAAGAGCTGGGGAAAATTTTTCAGGAGAGATGCCACTGAGCTCGTTCTAGCTCCTTGGCCTAATCGGTCCCAAATTCCATGAGTGGAAGCTTGGGATTATTTAGAGCCCACTCTCTGTCTTAATGTCGCTTCCATCCACGAAGGTTTTTTTTGGGGGGGGGTATGTTCCAACTTTTAGATCTCGTCTGTGTGTCTATAATTGTACCGAGAATCTTTTCCTCTTAAGCTGTTTTTCATAGAAGTACCTTAAAGGGGGTTGGTTCTCTTTAAAAAAAACTGGTTAACCAGGACACAGGGCTTGGGGTGTGTGTGTGTGTGTGTGTTTATTTTTAAATGTCTCACAATAGCCAATTCTTGGGCTGGCCACAGGAGCTTGGCAGGCAGGAATTCAGAAGTAAGAGTGGTACATGGAACTACATCTTAGACTTTAAAAGGCCTGTTTCAGTTAGCTTGAGCTGTGTAACAAACTATCCCAAAACTTATTGGCTTAAAACAACCATTTAGTTGACTTACAATTCTGTGGGTCATCCAGGCAGTTTTTCTGCTCTGGAAAGGTTCAGCTAACCTCCGTTGGGCTTAAGTATGCATCTGTGGGCAGCAGATGGGTTGGCTTGTGTCTGGGCCACAAGTCTGGCTGTTGGCTGGCTGTTAGGGTATGGCTGTCAGCTAGGGTGCCTTAGTTCTCTTCCATGTGGCCTCTTATCCTCCAGCAGGCTAGCTTCGGCTCATTCACAAAGTAGACACAGGGTACCCAAGAGCAGCAACAGAGACCAAGTCACAGTTCTTATGCACTTTTCTGAGCCTCTGCTTGTACCATGTTTGTTAATGGCCCATTGGCCAAAGAAAGTCATGTGGCCAGCTCAGATTCAAAGGGTGAAGAAATAGATTCTACCTCATGATGGGAGATCTGCAATGTCATATTGCAAGGATGTGAATGCAGAAAAAGGACGAATCTGTGGCCATTTTAAGAATCATCCACTGAGTCAGCGTGTATAATAGTAATAAGGTCAGCCAATATCTATTACATGATTACAGTGTGCAGGTACTGTTCTAAGTACTATATCTATGTATAGTCATGTAAACCACACTGCAGCATTGAGAGCTAGGTGTTACTGTCTCCACCATTTTTCAGTGGAATGACTTGCATCTTTCAGAAGCTAAGTAATTTGACCAAAGTCACACCACTAGTAAGAGGCAGTACCAGGATTCTCATCCAGGCAGTCTGGCTTCAGAACCTGTGGGCTTTCAACCACTGTACCATCCTGCCCATGATGAGCTTGCTGAAACTGAGTCGATGTGTTACTGAACTATAGGGACAATGACTAATATATACTAACATTAATTGAAGACTTAGGATATGCCTGGCGGCACTGTTCCAGGCACTTTACATACGTTGTGGCATTTCATTCTCAAAGCAATTCAATCCACCGAGGACTGCTTTTATTCCCATTTTACAGATGAGGAAACCAAAGCTCCATGAAGTAAGTTATATGTGTAACATTGCACAGCTAGTGCATAGGCAAGCTAAGATTCAACTTCAGGTCTGAAAATTCAACCTTCTTATCCAATTCATGGCATCATTTCACTTATCCAAACTTTACTTCACAGTCTCAATTTACTGGCATGGGGGAGGGGGATCTGGGAACTCTCCAGAACAAAAATGATAATAATAAACAAATAGAAAAAGGCCATAGAGAGGAGAAGCTAGAGTCGTTGTCACAAAGCCCGTGTATTTGCTGGGGGAGTGTATTAGTTTGTTGTCCACTGTGTATGTCAGAGCTGACTGTGCACTGACCCCACTGCAGGACGCACCAATGGTAGGGCCTATGGCACAAATGGTGCACTGGCTTGTGCAATGTGGCAGCTTGCAATGCTCCCGTCCTCGCTCATCTAGGTCTCCACTTTGTGTATATTATCGAAGCAAATAGGTGGGCTTAGGTAAAAAGTCTGACAACAGATTATAAGATCGCTACTATTGTACAATGAAGGAAAACTCATAAGAACTAGTTTACCAAAAAGCACAAGGATTCGAAGTATGAGGGTTTGGTGGTGTTGATAAAAAGTGCCATAGACCCAGAGGGGATCATTGTCTTACTACTTTGTACAATAGTTGTGTTTTAGAGAGGAAGAAAGGTTAGATTTTGAGGAGGGAAGTATTAATAAATAATGTAATTTGAAAAGATTGCCATAGATAATGATGATGATATTAATATTTCTTGAGTGGAGCTCATCGTACCCTGAATGCCAGATAAATGAGATGTCATTGAAACTGACATTTCAGGGTTGTTGTGGCCTCTTGGGGTCCCTGACTTTCCAGACTTTCACCTCTTGGTTTCCTACAGGGTTGATATAATTTCACACCAAGAAAAGTGAGGACTCTCGGGATTCAAGGAGATGACCCCATGATGACCATTTAAGCCTTATGAAAGAGAATGGCTCAAGCAGCTTTTTGACTCCAAAGGGTGACTGGTTCCCCACTGGGAGGGATTGCACCTGGCTTTCATGGTGGTTGAGGAGAAGAGTCAGTGCATGACAGTGAGAAGCCACAACTAGCAAGTCTGTCCTGGAGTGATCAGTACCCTAAAATGAGTCCCCACTTCCACACGCTTCTTCCCATAATTAGGTGATGGAAAAGGACTCCCATTTCTGAAATGCTCCCAAATTCAGGTAATAGAAGGAAAGATGAGGGGAGAGATGATTCTCCTGAATCTCCAGGGTTGGTGCCCGCAGCCAGGTGCAAGAAACAACTTGGAAGATCCCAGTTTAGTGTTTCACTGGAAAATGTCCCACGATTGTGCTCAGCTAAAACCATTGTCCTCCCTTTGTTGCACCATCGTCCTCCCTTACATTATGAGAAATTTCAGCAAAATACCAGAGCAGGATGTCTCAAGTTCCCATACATAGCAGGGACTGCTTTTCAACCAGTAGCAGCCATGTCGCGGCAGCAGTGAATCCGTGGAGGTAGGAAAGGAGGGGAAAGCCAGCTTCATAGAAACGCCAGTCTGCCAAACCAAGGTGGGCAGAGTCTCTGAGGCTCTGGCTAGCAATATGCAGACGCTGGCATTATATCTGCAAAATGCCTTAAATTCTTGGGAGGAAAGATGTAAAATAGAAGATGGAAACTTGCAGCCAGATTGTGAGAGCATTTACCGTGGCCAGCAAGTCATTGACGCACAAATGCATTTTCACTGGGGCAGGGAAAGCTGCTGGGGGCAGTGTTTCCAAACATGGTGAGTGATTAGTTGAGTGATTACAATTATGAATTCTAGGTGTCTGGGATGCTGAGTCTGACCAGAACTCAGGAGCTTTGGGATGGGTTTGGGGAGAGTGCGATGATACTGCGGGGTGAATAAACAATGCAACTGGCTGCTTGGCTCATAAAAGTCTTGATAGATGCCCCAAAGCAAAAAATGTGGAAGGAATTAAAGAAGTACTTTGGAGGCTTCGATTGAAATTTCTTTTCTGTGTGTCATATGTGGTCAAGACGGCAGCAGACAGCATAAAAGGAAAGGGCTCTTTGTGCCCTTGTTGGTGCGGGGCTCGAATGGGGGTGAGGTTGTTCTTTGTTAATACTTGTAATGGTATTTGTGGAGGGGAACAAAAAATGAAATGAAATCCCCTTTGGCTAATTTCTCAGATTGCTGGCGTAGATGAAGAGGCAAGAGTAGGGTTGCATGCATCTCAGAAGAAAGTGCTCTTCCAGGCAAAAAAAAAAAATTACTTCTTACACAATGGAAGCTGGGGTTTAAGAGAATGTTCTCTTTCTCTGGGAACACACCATTTTTGTTTTTCACCTTTTTATACTTTTGTATGTGGCAATTTCTGTTTGCCTTGTGTATTTTTAAAGCATCAAATTCATCAGTATGTGGTTCTAGTTTATCACATGTAATGTCCAACTCGCCAAAGCCGTTTTATGTACATTTCCTGCTAGAGTTTAAGTCTTGCTGTACATCTCCCTGGCGGCACCCTCCTGGCCGAGGGGAAGCAGCATTCTGCGGGTCTCTTCCTTCCTCTCCGGCCTGCCTTCATTACATAATGGAATTTGAGTGTCTAGCATATGGTGATTGGCTGTGACACTGGGTGTGTAAGCGTGCCCTGCAAAATGATGTTTTTCTGCGTGCATGTGCCATCCTACAAACGCAAACAGAGCACAGATGTGGTGATGATGGGTCTGAAACCAAATAAAGTTTTGCCCTCCTGCCCTGGTGGGCATCATCTTTACCTCATTGACAGAGAGAGAGCTGCAGTGGCAGGCAGAAGGGTGAGGTTGGGGAGAGGGAGATAGAGATGCCATCTGGAAGCTGTTGGAAAACAGATGGGGCAAGTCTGGAAAAATCCAATTTGTTGTTCTCAGGTGTTTTAAGGTATGTCTCCATATTAGAGCATTAGAAAGGATTTCAGTGCTCAAGACAGGTTAGAATGAGGAGATACAAGGCCACGTCCCAGGTAGAATTGGTACATAACTAAGTGTCGAATGATGATGTGGAATTAGTGGCTGATCAATAAATGGAAAGGCTAGGTCTGTTTATTAGGCAGGGTTTGAATGGAAGGAGTTGGCCAGAGTTGGGGCAGTCAAGCACCTCTTAGGGAACAGAAAAAAGTCTGAAAATAATCTTTTTGTAATCTTGTCAACAATGAAATGGAAGGGAAGAACAGAAAGTTCCTTGCTGGAGGGTTGATGAATCTGGTTGCATCACTGGGGCAGAAGCCATTGCCAGGAGATTCGTTATCTAGCACCAGACGTCTAACATCTCCTTTTTTCTTATCGCCTCAGGGGGATTTTGATGCAGTCCAAAAACACAGACCTTCCTGCCCTGGGCAATGCACACATCCAACTTTTATGCTATTGACTCTACCTTTAGAGGTGATAGAAGCTTGTTTGATGTGTTTGATCCCGTGATGTGAGAAACTGGACACTCTCTGCATAGATTCCTTTCATGGGCTTCTGTTGAAGAAAATCAGATTTGAAAACAGTCATGTGTAAGCTCTGGATGTCCTTGTGAAACTGCTGTTAATGTTTAAAGGCCGGTGGCCCCAAAAGGAGTAAAGGATTCTTTTTTATTGGCTTCTGTGCATCTACTCTAAGGGCAAGAGAGCTTAGAAGTCCCTGGGAAGACTTTAGGTCCTCAGATATGGTGACATGAAGGGAACAGCCCTGGATCTCCAGCCAGACTCCTAACCCAGTCCTCTTTCTCCTCTATCATTTGTTTTTTAAATTTATCTTGTCCTCTATATTATCTTAATGCTCCTGATTAATGATGATGGTCTTACTGAAGTTTCTTTTTCTTTCCTTTAAGTTCAAAAAGAAAAAACAGAAATGTACTTTTACTTACTATGTTGGGGGGCGGGCAGTTTCCCAGGTATCTAGTTTCCCAAAACTGTTGCTCTCTCCTTTCAGTGGCAAACACAGCATCTCATCTCTTGATTTCATTTCAAACTAAACAAATGAACTTAATAAGGTTTTACTGTTATAAGAGTTGGGCACATTGAGTTTCTACTACCTTAGGATTTTGTCTTGGCGGTAGAAAGCCATGGAGGGGTAGCATCAACTTTTCTTAGCAATTATTCATAAGATTGGATTTTTAGTTTATGGCAGTTTAGCTTATCATTCTTCCAAATTATAATTTTGCCAATTATAATTGAACATATTTTAAAACCTGAATTTTCCCACTTAGTTATTTCCCTAAATATAATTTTTAAAATTAATTAGCATTTCACTAATTAATTACTTAATTGCTTTTACCCCAATCATTGGATAGCCTCGATTTCAACAAAGAAAGCAAAACAAACAAACAAAAACAACAAAACCAGGCAAGGATTTTTTTTCCTTAACCAGAAATATTTCTAAAAGATGATCAGATTTGTGGTATGTAGGTGAAACTGGGATAAAACATTGAAAACAACACTGTGTAACTGATAGGAGCCAGAGTTTTGAGTTGATTAATTAGCTATTTTTAAAAATTTGATCAATTAAAAACATGCAAAATATACTTAGATGCTCTTCATGGGAAAGAAGAAATTTGTGGCTTTGAACACATTAATATAAATCACCATATTCTTATCTTTTACCATATCCCACTGCCACCCCGGGGATTTGAGAATAAGCTGTTTCTGCTTATATTATGAACATATAAAAATGGATTCATTGATCCACCATAACAGAGAAAGGAAATGAAGCCATGGGATTTCTAGACACGGCATGGAAGTCTTAAACTCTTCTCACTTTGCACATCCACTGCTGGTTTTTCCCATAGTGCTATTTGCCAGTGTTAAAAAAAGATGAGGAATGAGATCACCATGACATCCAAAATAAAATATCCCTTGCCATCGATCACAGTTTGTGAAGTACTTTAAAACCTTTCTCTTGCAACTTGAAGTGTGAGCCTTTGGCAGGTTCAGTCATTTACAGGGTGGCCTGAAAGAAGAAGGTATCTCGGAGTCGGGCTTGCTCTTCCCATTTACTCTTAGCTCATCATTCAAAGGAATTGGGAGAGACCAACATCCTGGCTGTGGAGCTACTTTGCTCACAGAGAAGACCGAAACCAATGATCACCACATGAAGGTCTAATTATCGTCACAGCCTGGCCTCACCAAGAATTTGTTTTCAATACGTTTTTTGAATTGAAGTATAATGTACATGTATAAACATTTTTACAAGCTCGAGACAGTATAAGAAACAAAATATTACCAGCACCTCCAAAGCCCTTCCTGTCTCTATCCACCTCCCCCAGCCCCTCCTCTGACTTCTAACCCCATACATTAATTTTCTTGTTTTTGCACTTTATAGAAATGGAATCATATAGTAATGTGCCCTAGTAGTGATTCATTCATCCATGTCGCTACATTACATTTCATCGTGTGAGTAGACCACAGTGTATTTATCCAGTCTACTGCCCATAGGCATTTGGATATTTTCTGGTTTGGGGCTATTACTAATAGTGTTTCTGTGAACATTCTTCTATGTGACTTTTGGAGAACATGTGCTTGTATTTCTGTCGGATATATATCCAAGAAAGGAAATTCTGGATCATTCAAGTGGGACTATTTAACCAGAAATCTTGTTTTGCCTTTTCCCCTCGGTCTTCTCTAAGCGAAGGTAGTTATGGGATCTTAGGACTGAAGGGGGCCTCTCTGAACATACCAGCCAGTATTTTCCTGGTTCTGTCTCCTTGCACTGCAGTGAGGGCAGGGGGAGCTGGGGTGGGGATCTAGGGCTCTGCCTTCAACTGGAGCAACGCCCCTTTCATCTGGTTCATAGACAGTGCTGGAATTGCAAACAATATTCTGTTTCAAGTATGAATTCTATAGTTTTCTTTTAAAAGAGGAGTTTGAAAACAGATGAGTTTAGTTCATTGTTTTCAATTGAGGGAGGGAGAAGCAGGCCTACACGGCAGACCTCAGGAGGGCTGGTGGACCAGGAAGCAGTTAAGTGACATTCCTAAGACAACACATCTGAAAGAGGTAGAGCTGACTTGAGGGCTCCCTCTCCTGCCCCTCCCCACCCTCTAACTATCCAAACCAGAATATTCTGCTTCCACTGCCCATCTCACAATCTCTCCCAGACTGTCAAGGGCCTGCGTGAACTATTACGGTGACAGTGGTTTAGCCTTTTGGTCCAACTTTTTGTTTCACTGGCAAAGCTATTGCCCAAGAAGTCAAGGTGTAATGCAGAGATAGGCCCAAATAAAAGTAACTCCCCTCTTCTCCTTTTTCCCCTTTTAAAGTTCATTTCAAGCAGAATTTAACCCTTTGTATTTCCTTTTCCACATGCTCAATCTTATGGGATTGTTGCTGGAAACTTGTGAGATACACATGATAAGTGTTACTAGCCCTTATTCTGTCATTCTCCCTGCTCAGATGCCCCCACCCCTCACTGTGCTCCAGCCACCACAGGCTTCCTTAATATGCCGCAGGACCTTTGCACATGCGGTTCCCTCTGGTAGGAATTCTCTTCACCCAGATATCTAATGGCTTGCTTTCTCAGTTCCTTCAGGGCTCTGCTCAAAATTACCTAATAAAAGAGACCTTTTCTGAATTCCCTATCTAAAATAACATTTCCATCACATTCTACTTTCTGATATGCTTTACTTTTCTATAAGGTACTTCTGCTGCCTGGCATGGGATATATTTATTTTCTTTTTTTTTTCTATCAGTTGACAGACAAGGTAGGCTTCAGGTGGGCTGGGGGATTTTGATCATTGTGTATCCCTGGCACATCAATAAGTATTTAATGAATGAATGAATGAAACTGGTCTTAAAATTCAGAAAGTCGATATGCAAGGAGGGTGGCTGGAACCTATATTTAATGGGAGAAACTTTTAGGTGCTGTATCTGTTTACATTTCTAATCTTTATTTTTGCTTTCTCTCTTTTCTTGAGTATTCTTGCCAAAGGTTTATCTTTTCATTAAACTTTCAAAGGACCAGCTTTTGGTTTGGTTGAGCCTTTTACTCTAGGCCTTTCTTCTTTTCAGCTGTATATTTATTTATTTTAGTTTGTATAAGTCTGTTTTATCTCTGCACATTAAAAATTGTTTGAGCAGAGACCATAGCCAACCACAGCTATGATGAGGCCTGCTGACTAGGTTAGACCTTGGAACCACCATGTCTGGGATTCTATGATTTAGACTGTGCCTTCCCATTGCTGCATGAGCCACTGGGGTGGAAAAGAGCAACCCTTAGATTTTTAAAAAATAACAGATTATCCAATTATCATTCAAACTAAGTTATTTTTAAACATTTCAATTGATATGGGTTGGTTTCTAACCTGTGAATATGATTGCTATTATAGTATCATTTGTTAATTCCCTTATGACAAATGTCTTCTATTGCTTGCAGTGTTACTTATATTATTTTACTGCTATAATTAAAACCATGGGGAGGTGAAGTTTACGTTAGAATGAAAAAGTTCAAAACTCATTTTGGGGCTCTTTTCTCTAGGTCTAAGTGACATCTAACTGTGTTAGAATAACAAGACAGAAAATCTGCTTCTATAATTAGGAAATTGCTAGAGTCAAGAATCAAACCGTAAGAAGGTACATCACTAAAGAATACTTCTCATGGTGCGTCTCTAAGACAGTAGGAGAGAAAGCCTATGGGAACATGGAGAATCTCTGTGCATGGACCTGCAGCCATGGGGGTGTCTGCTTGTGGGGCAGGGAGGGGATTGATGGGAGCTCAATGTCTACTTAAAGCACTTAACCTCTGGGGTGAAATCTTAATCCAGAGAACACTGAATGGTTTCACAGCAGAACGTCATCTGATGAACCCTGCTGTATAAAGTGGCAGAGAAGTGATCGTAAATTTGTTCGGGGATTCTTGTGTCTCATTCTGGCTCTGGTTTGCAATATGATAGGCTTGATTTTCCTGGGGAGTCTCCCAATGCCATGTCCACTTGTGTTAAGATCAAGGCATTTATTTGGTATGTTAAATGCGATCAGGGAATGCACCCAGGATTCAACATCTTGTTGGGGGGAGGGAATCATCTCTGACCTTAAGGGAATTCAGAGGCAGGAAGTAAAGAGAAAGTGAAAGGGAAAGAGAAAGGAAGAGGGAGAGTGAGATTGAGAATGTGGGCTGATTTCTAATATTCCATCCAGCTTGAACCCTCTTTTATTCTAAATATAGGAAAGGACATGCTCTTCAAGGCAGAGTAACTTTCAACCCACCTTGAGAGGTCAAAGGTCAGTGGTTGTCTTTAAGTACCATTCAACTTTAAGTATTTTTTACCTGCAAATGCTGTGTCCAGAGGCATTTGGGTCTAGCATCCAGACCACTGTAGACCCAGGATATGGCAGGGAACTCTGTAGTCTGGTGGGACTCAGCCTGGATTTTTTAGACCCCAAGGACACTGATCTGGTGGAGTGATGTAGCCAGTACGTGCAGAGTAGTTTTCACTGGCAAGTCTCTCAATGTGTGATACCAAAGGCATGGTTTCTTTCAATAAATGGAATTCAAGTTCCAGACGGCAGCTGTAACAGAAAGAAAAGGTTATATTCTACTTTTTCAAAGGTGTCAAAGGAACAGAGACCATGCATTAAGTACAACTTTGAGTTAGGTACACTAAGTGCAAATTCGAGTAAGGAAGATTCAAATTTTCCAATGATATGCAGAGAGTGAAAAGTTTGAACATAAACACACATGATTTATTTACCACAGAATATCAAGACTGTCGAGCCAAGCCAGGAAGCACGGGTGTGCCAGTAAAATCTTGACAGATACCAGAAGAAAAATGAGAACCTAACTTACTAAGTGGTGGGAAAGAATGAGTGGTGGTAGATGGAATTCTTCTTAAAGAGTTCATATAGAAATAAGTGAGGGTAGTGTTCTCGAACGGTGGCCCATTTATATCGGAAGCTTTTCCTCTGACATATATGAACCAGCCAGATCACTGAGAGGAAGGATGCTTCTTCCCATACAAAGAGTAATCTGATTGTTTTTCCTCATCTAAATAACCAGTTTATTATCGACCCAGAATATGTAATTATCAAGAACTCTAAGGCTGTGCTGTCCAATATGGCAGCCTCTAGCCACGGAGCCATGAGCACTTGAAATGTAGCTAGGGTGACTGAGGAGCCAAATTGTACATTTCATTTCATTTTAATTTAAATTAAAAGATGGACACTTGATTCAGTTATTGGAAAAGTTTTAGTTTCCTTACAACGATTTTGGTCTGTGAATCTACTTTTTCAACTATTTCATGAAATCTAAATACAGATCAAGTATTTCTGGTGAAAATTCACCATCCAAGTTGAGATGTGTTGTAACTGTAAAAAACACATGGGATTTCAAAGACAATGTAAAGAAAGAGAACATCTCAGTAAATTTTTCCATTGATCACATGTTGAAATGATAACATTTTAGACATATTGGATTAAATAAAATACATTATTAACTTAGTTTCATTTGATTGTTTTTTTTTTTTTTTTGAGACAGAGTCTCACTGTGTTGCCCGGGCTAGAGTGTCGTGGCATCATCCTAGCTCACAGCAACCTCAAACTCCTGGGCTCAAGCAATCCTCCTGCCTCAGCCTCCCGAGTAGCTGGGACTACAGGCATGCGCCACCATGCCTGGCTGATTTTTTCTATATATTTTTAGTTGTCCGATTAATTTCTTTCTAATTTTAGTAGAAACGGGGTCTCGCTCTTGCTCAGGCTGGTCTCGAACTCCTGAGCTGAAACAATCCACCCGCCTCGGCCTCCCAGAGAGCTAGGATTACAGGTGTGAGCCACCACACCTGGCTGATTTTTTTACTTTTTTAATGTGGATACTAGAAAAATTAAAATTACATATGTGGCTTGCATTCTTGCATTATATTTCAATTGAACATGTTTTAGGTGCCACATTTGGTGGTTAAGGTTAGCTTTGCCACTGAAGATTGAAATGAACTGGGAACTAAGAAAAATGATGGACCCTCTAGTCTTATATAAACTGAAAGTTTTCCCTGCTCTTTTCTTCTGTTCCAAGCCCAACCACTAGGTGATTTATTTAAAGTAAATCTGTGTGTCCTGAGAAACCTAGGTATCACTGAACTTTGTCATGTACTGTTTAAGCCTTAAGCCCAATAAAGAATCTAGGTAAGTGGTTTCAGGATGACGTGCTTCCTCCTTACACATCTCTCATAGTTTGGGTTCCTGGAACAGACTGTGAGATGGAGATCTGGGCACAGGAAGATTACTGGGGAGTGCTGGTGGGATTAGCACGTGCGTGGAGTGAGGGGAGCAAGGCTGGGCCTAGGAAGGAGCTGAACTGCCATCGCAGCACTGCAGGGACCTCAGCTCTGGAAGCAAGGTGACCCTTTACAGTTGTCCCAAATTGAGGCAAGGAGGCCTGGCCTTTGTGTCGTCCAGGTGACTAGTCTTTGGATGTAGTTGCCCATAAGCAGGGGGCCAGAACCTTGGGTGAGGCAGCTCCTTTCCACAGAAGGCGATTTCCAAAGCTGTGAGCCCTCAGCAGCCAACAGTCCTAGCAGCCGGGGGATGGGGATACCTCAATCCAGAATGAGAGGTGTTGGTGGCATGCCACAGCATCCACTATGACATCTCAATCTTGCTCTAATCATCAGCCCCCAGCCAGACCCAGATATGCAAAGCCTTTCAGACGGCATCATCCTAGACCTGGAGAGCTGAAAAAAGCTCCCTGTGCCTGAGAATGAAGAGAGGGTATGTGTCTTCTTGCGTTCCTCTCTGGCCTGAAATGAGTCATAATTTCTACAACACAGAAAGAGTAAGGGATTGAGGGGAGGGAAGAGAAAATGGAGAGAGGGAGGATGGAAGGATGAATCAATATGACTCAACCACTCATAAATCCCCCAGTGTCATAGATACACACAGAACCATTTTATTTTCCTCTAACTTCTGAATTGGGCTGTAGCCACAGCCCAGCAGCTATTCGGAAATGTGAGGAAGGAGGGACAAGAAGGAAGTCTGGTCCCAGAGCAGACACTCTGCCCAGATCAATTTAGAAAGAAGTCAAGACTCTCAGCTTAGACTAGTATTTCACTGGCTTCCAGCCACACGGAGAACGAATGTTGTTTAGATAATAAGCCAAGAAGGAGAGCAGGTCTCAGCCCCCGATTTCTTCAGAGAGTGACCTGCGGTTGCTGCAGAGGAAATAAGAGCTTAGTAGCCACTCAGTCCCTGAGAGCTTGACCCTGATTCTTGTCTGTGTGTCTGTCTGGCCATCCATCTGGTTGTTCTGTTTCTCGTTTTCTATTTTGTCGTTTAGGCCAAGTTTACATCTTGGTATGGCTTCTTCCCAAGAGCCTCCCCTGCCTGTTTGTGAACACTGATTCACTGGAGATGCCCAACAGCCTGTGTTCACTGGACAGGAGCATTTTCCCATAAGCCTCTTCTGCCTCTCCTGCCAGTTATCTGTAATGGAACAGCTGTGCATGGTGCACGTGTGCGTGCTCACACAGGGATGCGCGCACTCTTCAATACACACACCCCTCTAGAAGCACATTAGCGCAAACGGGGTTAACGCTGCCCCCAGTTACCTCATCTTCCTCCTGCCCCTCGCCTCGTGCCTTCCCTGTCTCTAGCTGCCTCGCTCTTTGCCTCTCATTTCACGCTGCCTCTGAGGGAGAAATCTCATTATTTCTGATTTAGGGGCTCCTGTGCCCTCCCCTGCTACATGTGATGCCCGTTGCCAGCTTGTTAGAACATCAGAAGAGAATTCAGAGCTCCTATTTATCCACCAAAGGGACTGGCTCTAGGGAGGGTGGGGGAGGTGGAGAGTGGGGACCAAGAAAGGGTGTCACAGGGGTACAGAGGGGAGGGACTGGCAAGGAGGGGCTGAATTTTTAGAGTCATGATAGCTTCAGGGTCCTTGCATTAGTTTAGTTAGGCCACATGTCAAATCGAGTACATTTCATCAGAAGCCTAAAGAAGAAGTAGAGCAGCCTTTGTTTATTTAATTTTAGAGATGGACTGAAGACACGCCATTGGGGCTCAGGGACAGCTATTGTAATGGGCTTTTTAATCCTTCCCTCCCATTTTCTTCCCAGAAAGTGGTAAATGGTGAGGACAGTGATGGAATTTATAGTTTAACAGTCTTCATAAGTCTATCTTTGCCCCATTCATTAACCTGAGTGCAGGAATTAGATGTCTTACATTAGGCTTAACACATGGGCACGTAGAGGGGCTCAGAAAATGTTTGCTCAGCGTGTAACTCAGAAATCAGCCAGGTCTCCCAGCTGTCTTGGATTTGGTTTCCCCAGAAACAGACCCTGATACATTGATTCAAGCGTAGGTAATCTATTTCAGGGGAAGGTATAGGAATACCAGTAGGTAGTGAGGATATGATATGGGGAAGGGGTTAACCAATAAAGGGACATTATTAAACTTAATCCTGCAGAAGTGTTTTCCCACCAACAGGCAAGGGAGCTGGAGTATTTATACCCCAATCTTTAAAAAGTCATTGGTTGGGGCTGCTCCTGGGGGTGTTCATTAGTTCCCTGGCATTTCCAGCCCACCTTGTGCATCAGTAGATCGGCCTTCCACAGTTCTGGTTCAGGAAAATTAGTTTTTAGGCTCAGACATGCAGACCCTAGCAGTTGCAAATCTCCTGGAGCTTACCTGAAATGTCTGAGGGATACATATGGGGCAGTAACAGGGTTTGCTATGATAGCTAAGTTTCATGCATTTATTTATTTATTTATTTTTGAGACAGAGTCTCACTCTGTTGCCCTGGCTAGAGTGAGCGCCATGGCATTAGCCTAGCTCACAGCAACCTCAAACTCTTAGGCTGAAGCGATCCTACTGCCTCAGCTTCCCGAGTAGCTGGGACTCCAGGCATGCGCCACCATGCCCGGCTAATTTTTTCTATATATTTTTAGTTGTCCGGATAATTTCTTTCTATTTTTTTTTTAGTAGAGATGGGGTCTCGCTCTTGCTCAGGCTGGTCTCTAACTCATGAGCCTCGGCCTCCCAGAGTGCTAGGATTACAGGCGTGAGCCACCGTGCCTGGCTGGGAGACATTTTATTAATGATTTAATCTCATTTCTCATTATTGGTCTGTTCTGATTTTCTATTTCTTTCTGGTCCAATATTGGTAGGTAATATGTGTTCA
>CAUYSK010115535.1:0-15000 GCA_963575035.1 Avahi laniger
TGTCTCACTTTCTTGCCTGGGGCGAGTGCCGTGGCGTCAGCCTAGCTCACAGCAACCTCAAACTCCTGGGCTCAAGCGATCCTACTGCCTCAGCCTCCCAAGTAGCTGGGACTACAGGCATGTGCCACCATGCCCGGCTAATAAAAAATAAACTTTTAAATAAAAGCATTTCATTTAAAAATATGAAATAATCTCCAAATCTGATATGAATTACATAATATTTTACAGATTACACACATCATTGAAAAACAAAACACAATAAAAGTCTGATTCCATAGACATTCAACATGCACATTTGTTAAGGAAAAATACTTTGATGGATGGGCTTAAGCTGTAACATGCAAGCATAGAAATCACATATTACCTAAAAGCACATGCATTTGTTCAAACTGACACATGTGGCCATGGCTTTGATGGAACTTTATTCTCACTTGAAATACTAGTATCTGAAAATACGAATATATGAATATGTAGCATATGTTCAAAGCTTGTTGGATTAGTGAAAGCCCTTGCTGATATTTAACAATGCAGCGTACCATAATGGATAGGCTAAAGAGGTATCCTGGAAACTCCAGTAACTAGAAAGATCTCACTTTCAAGTTGAATGAGACACCTTTACCTAACCACTCCTAAAGTCCTGGAATTGTTATTCTGAAATGGTTGTTCTAGTTTTGTTTTTGTTTGTTTGTTTTTTGTTTGTTTTATCAATGCATGTGTTTTGAATATTTTGTTTTGATTCATAGACTCCAGACAAAAGATATTTTTTAATTAAAATAGTTACATTTATGTAGAGGAACTAAAGCATAGCCTTTCTAGATTATTTCTAAGATAAGAAGCTTACTTCACATGGAGAGACAACAAAACACTGTGGATAAGAACACAAGCTCCAAAACCGAGAATCTCTGCTTAAACTTCAGAGCTATCATTTATTAGCTGAGTGAACTTGGGCAAATTTCTTTATTTCTCTGTGCCTCAATTTTCCTATTTGTAAAATAAGGATAAAAGTATATTACGACATAGTGTTGTTGTAATTACTAAACACATGTTTGCTATTATTATTGTTAAGATCTCAAATATGATCCCTTGCAATAAGGTAATACTAAGTTGTGACTTGAAAAAGATAGTCTGGGCAAATAACCTAAATTTCTTTATAGAAATGAGACCTATTAGCAACTAATAAGATCAGCATTATTAATGCCATTTTTGCTGATACATATATATCTTTTATAAATTGTTCTCTAAAGAAATGGTTTATAATCTTCAATTATAAAATCAATAAAGTGCTTTTTTTTCAAAAATGGGATTTTAAATATCTTTGAATTAGTGGCCTACAATACATAGTATGAGGAGTAGTAGTTAATGAGTTAAAGGTGTGTTTCTACAGAAAAAATATTGCAAAATGCAGAGCCATTCACAAGACCAGAGAGAAGGCCCCTCCAGCAGAGAGATTGACTGATGCAGGAATAAGGGCCTAGCCATGCCTGAGCTAGGTAAAATGTCCTTACGCTGTCATCAGAAGTTGCCTTATCTATTATCACCTCTGGCAGAAGCTGTCCATTGGGGAGCATGAGGGCTGAGGGTCCATCAACCAGGGAGACCACACCATTGCAGTCCACGGCACTGTGCATCTTCCCGTTCACTGGCAGCATTGGGGGGGACCTACTGGCTTGGCTGATGTTACTGCTTCGCCGCTCCTGGGGTCTGTGGGGCACGAACAGTGAGCCCCTTCTGCTCTCATTGTCTCCAAAAATGCTGTGCTCGTCGTCAGCAAATTCAGTCTCAGATCCCATATCTCTTCCTCGACCCTTGAAACTAAAAAGACTTGTTCTGCTGCTCCGTCTTACAGAAAACAAGGAGCCACGAATGCTGAGTGGTGACTATAGAAAAAATAAAACATGACACGTATCTGCTGAAGCATCTACTAATAGAAGTGCACTTCACATAACTACTGCTGAACCTGTTGGTCTAGGAGCAGGTGACTTTGTACTGATTTAAAAGAAATGTATTTTAAAACAAAGCAATTTGGCAAGAAGACAGATTCTTGCAAATAAGGGATGAAATTATTTGAAGGAGTCATCCTTTCAGGAACAGGTAAATTATTTATTGTTGTACAGCTCTCTACTATTGTGGCCTAGAATGACCACTTTATTCTTTTTACACCATTCATTTTTCTGTGCAGAACATATCACTTTAAAAAGAAATTTAGTATTACTATCTGTTATTTAGCTTTTCCTACATTAATTCCTAAGTTCCACAAGAAATTGCAACTTTCTTAAGACCAAAGATTTTGCTGTATGCTTCTTTGCATTGCATGATTGCAACACACCTTACAAATTGAGAGCTCATTTAAGGTATATTTTAAAATACCTTTTAATATCAATGAGTTTACAAAGTCATAAAATATTAGAACTGGGAAAAGAAGTTGTACAACCCCAAAGAAGAAGAAAAAGTCACATTTATGTGACTTATGTCCAGGATAAACTGTTTCTATAAACCAAATTGAATGCAAATTCTTTGGAAGTATCTAGTTCAATAAACATTCGTGCTTACTATGCAAAGGACAAAGTGGCAGGAATTGGAAACAATGAAAAACGGGTATGACAAGTTTTTTGCCTTAAAAGTAACTTGGACTGCTGTTGTCATATTTCTTTTTATTGATATATGTGCTCAAGTTCAAGTTCTGTCTCCCCATCTAGATAGTGAAATCTTCTAAGGCAAGGACTCTATCTTTTATTTCTGTGTATATCAGATGGAGTCTTATAGACTTAAGTAGTAGAAGCTAGAAATTTTAAAGGAAGGCTAAGTTGAGAAGGACAGTAATTCTGAAAGGGGCACTGAAGAGAAGATTGGGAGAAATGCAGATGACAGAGGAAAACTTGTGGGATGGTGACACCCGAGCTAATGGGTGAAAAATGGTACTATGACAGGAGGAAACAAGAAAGAAAATGATTTCAGTTAGGGAAAACCATGAGTACTAAGCAATGAAGGCAGGAAAGTATAAGGCGTGTAGGTAAGAATGAGAGCACATGAAGGCAAAGGAAGGTGGGAAGGTGAAGCTGAACCCAGCATATAGCAGGATAAGATATGGGTTGTCTGTGGTCAGTGATTATTTAACAGGGATTTTTGTTTTGTTTTGTTTTTTTAAGCTGGGGAAAGGGATTACTAGATTTTTGTTTTAGAAAAATTATTTGTGGAGTCGTGTTATGAAAAACAGGGAAGTGCTAAGATGAATGGAAACAATGGTTCATCTTTGGAGTTTGTACTGAACTGTAGGAAGGGAGGCCAGAGATACAGAGATTTTGATGGAAAAAGACAAAAAGAGAAAGAGAAATTCCACACAAACAGAGTTATTAGAGCACGGGGCTACATGTTAGCAGCTGATACGGTTAGGGGTGGAGGATGTCAAAGGCTTCTACAAAGTTCCAAATTAGGTAACTGATATTCTGGTGACATCATCACCTACAGTGGTGAAGAAAAAAGAGAAACTAGTCTAAGATTAATTTCTAATAAATGAGACATTAAAAACTACAGACTAAATATGAATGTGAAAGTTAATCTATAGTGTGAACAATCTATTTCTACAATGGTTCTCATGAATATTTTGTTTTTAAAAATGTGTTTATTAGAGAAGATATGACAATTCTGAAACTATAAACTCCTTCAAAAATGTTCAGACTTAAATGGGAACCATAAATACCTATCCACAGGTAGGTTTTTACCTAAAAACATACCAATGAAGTCACTTACTATCTTCTCCTGAGATCCCTTACCCCGGAATAAAACTTTGCGCTCTCTCATCCTGCCTCTGACAGTACACATTTGGCAGTGTTCCCGGTACCTGATTAGGGGTAGACAATCTCTTTTCACGTGCTCGCCTGTGCCCTTCGACACCAAGGTGGATACTTTTTCGCCTGATGTTCTCCTCTGATTCCGATTTGGACAATTTCTCATCATCTCCCTTTTCATCCCCACCAGAGAGCTTCTTTTGATTCTTTTTCTTTCTTCTGTTTCTCCTCTCTTTAGCGCTTTTAGAGCTCAGTTTGGATGTTTCAGAAGAACTCTCTGAGAGACCCATAATTCTGCTTCTCCCAATACTTGTATATTCAGCTGCTGCCACTGCTATTGCCTGTTGAGTAGAGACATTACACTTAAATGAATCATTTTCAAATTCTGGGAAACCCTATTACAGGGCATCTCTCTGCCATCAGAATAATTACCTTGTGCATAGACTTTGTGCATGAAATGATGGTTATCTTTATACTATGACCCCAAAGCTTACAGAGCATATATTTGCTTCTTCTGCACTGTAATAAAAGCTTCATTATACTTTGGAATTAAACTGTCACATATTATTAATTTGTTTTCAGTAAAGAAAGTGTAAATATTCTATGCTAAAGTTTTAGTAGGTAACTTTGAAACATAAAACTCACATAAACTGTGTAAAGATATAATTAGTTTCTCAGGTGATTAACTCAAAATTATCAATAGAAGCAGGCACTTCATAGTTCACAAAAATTGAGTTATCTGAAAAATGAAAGAATTATTAAAAATAATAATATCTCCAAAAAATGGTAAGGCCAATTGTTATTAGCTTGAAAGTGATTTCTAGGGATTTTCTAGGTAGTACCTGGTACTACTCATTTACTAAAAAAAAAGTTTTTATTATAAAAATTTTAAAATATTTATTAAATTGGAAAATAAAGATATGAAATGAAAAATGGAAAAACACTCATAATTGTACATTTCAGAAATAATTGGTGTTAATGTTTTTCTTCCAATCTTTTTATATATGTATAATTTTAAAATTGTGTTTATATTTAATCCATCATTATTTTAACAGATTTTTCCTCATGATAGAATTTTCTTAAAACATGGTTTTATGGCAGAATAATACTCTAAGATATAAAAATATCATAAGTCTCTTAATTATTTTCTAATTTTTAAAAATTTTAATGTTGTCTGGGTTTTACTATTATTAAAATGCTGTGCTGAACATTTTTGCTTCAGAGTT
This sequence comes from Avahi laniger, assembly GCA_963575035.1. Classification (NCBI taxonomy): domain Eukaryota; kingdom Metazoa; phylum Chordata; class Mammalia; order Primates; family Indriidae; genus Avahi; species Avahi laniger. The sequence goes on from CAUYSK010115535.1 coordinate 5,012, forward strand.
TCTCTGCATTGCATATTATTACCTTCCTTTGATATGTTAGATTCCTTGAAGAGATTTAACTAGGTCAAACCATCAAACAAGTTTTAAGACTCTTGAAGAACATTTGAATTTATGTTTCTCTTAGTACAAGCCTTCAAAAGCTTTTGCACTCAAGTACCACTTTGGAGAGAGGATTAAGTAGAAATTGTCAAGGCTCTGTGACTTAGCTTAAGGTGGCCACAACCGTAAGTATGGCTTTCTTAGTATCTCATGTTTTATCTTAAAAATCTTTGTAACATTAATAAAAAAATGGTGCACGTTTTGCTTTCTACTCCATAGCGTATCTGTTAACTTTGACATTCAAATAATTTTTCTGAAACCATTGTATATAATTGGTACAGCAAGAAAATGCAATACATATTTTGGGACTTTGAATAATACCATACAAGCTGAAGCATTGTGGGTAACAGGATTTGGAGGAACAGGCTTAGGACATCTTTCATGCAGGAGTGAGCTGATTTTTATGGGGAAGGTGTCAATAGCTCAGTCCAGAACAGGATCCTTCACCCACACTAGAAATGAAGATGCAGTTTATATACAAAAAAATCCATTAGGGGAAATTGACCAGGGAAAGTTGAGCATAGACCAGAGGGCCTCTGATGTTACCCTTTGCATTTCTACTTTGAGGAAGAAATTTAAACCTAATAACAATACCTCAGCTTCTTCTTGCTCTTTTTTAAGTCGGTCTAACATCTGTTGAAATTCTAACTCCTTCTGTTTTGCTTCTTCAATGTTTGCTTGGTTCTGTTCTTCATAGGCCATGGCAACCACAGCCAGGATCAAGTTTATTAGATAAAAGGAGCCCAGGAAAATCACCACCACAAAGAAGATCATGTAGGTTTTGCCAGCAGCACGCAGTGTCTGGGGAAAAATGCAAATTGTTATTTTAGTAATGCTAAGTTTTTTTAGTAAATTATTTCAACCTGACTGGGTTATTAGGCATGGGTAAATTTGACAATTTTGTATAGTCTCATGTTATTCAAAAATATAAAAGAATAAAATATCTTCATTTAAAACAACCAATGTTCAATACATTTTCAATACAAAAGACATAGCAATGTAATAAACTTGTATTAAAGTTAGGTATGATCCTTGATTATTAAGTATAATAATATAAAAATTCTATAATTTTTCCTGCAGTATGAAAATCACTGATAAAACTAGCTCCTTTGCTCATTTTCAAATTTTAGGAGCAGGTAATATCTATAGTCTCTTTGACTGTTAAAATTCTATCTTTCTTTTTCCTTTAAAATGAAATATTAATGATAGCACTGAATGTCAACCCTAGGCAGAGAGTCTTATTGAATGACTTTATTTATCTCATAGGTATTTACTTTTTAACTAACATATTTATTAATTTTAAAATACAAAATACTTTTTATCATACATTTTTAAATTAATTCAAAATAGTGCAGATATTAAATGAAAAATAAATCTCTGTCTCCTACATCTGATGTCTAGCTACTCAATACCCTTTTCTATAAGTTATTTTTTACTGATTTCTTCTCTTGGATAAATTCCTAATAGTGGAATTGTTAGGTCAACAGGTATATTCATATTAGTTTTCATAGAAATTCCTATGTTACCCTTTCCAGTGGTTAACAGCAATATGTGAGGAAACCTGCTCCCCATACCTCAGTTGACAAGGGAGCTCTTTTGAGCTCCCTTTTTTACATTTTTTTGATCTTTGTCATTCTCATAGGTGAAAAATTGTATGTCACTATTGTTTTGATTTGCATTTCTTTAATTTCGAGTAAAGGTGACCTCCTCTTGCATATTTAAAAAAAATCATTTGCATTCTTTTTTTCCCTGTGAAGTTCATTTTAATATAATTTGTTCTCATTTACAATATTCTCAGAAATTAAGTAAGTATAAAACAGGACAAAAGAAGAATCTACGGCATTTTTGAGAAAAGTGATTCATTGTTACATATAATACAGACATTTTGGTTTCCTTCCTTGTGGGGTGGGTGCTGAGAATATATAAATAAATGCTTAAATAGAGCTCACAGCCCCAAGAGGTTCACTTTCAAGTTAAAGGAGGCAGTCACATGAAGTAACAGTTACAGTACAAGAGATCGATGCTATAAACTGAAGAATCTACAAAGGGCCATGGAAATCTAGAGGAGGGAGAATTGTCTTGGGAAAGGAAAATTTAGAGAAGTGAATTGAGTCTTCAGCTGTAAATACGAGTTCAAAAACAAAACATGGTGTGCACGTGAGCACAGGAGAGCTTCATGTGTTCAGTCCACTCCACGCATGGGTGGAAACCACTGCGTGTGCAGGAGTGATTCGACAGAACATTACGGTATGTTTTCTGCTATTTTTCTAGGGCCCTGTGGGATGACATATTGAAAAATGGGAAAGATTTGGAGATCAAATATGCCCAGAAAGGATAAGAAAATTATTAATGATTCGAGAATAACCCACTTTAAGAGTGCTGGGAGTAAACATTTGTAATTTTAGGGATAAGACAATAGAGTTTCCTCCATTCTCAAATGGATAAAGATCCTCCTTTTATGAGGCTCATAAACAACATACATCAGATTTTTATGCCATTCAAAATTGCAATGCATGTTTGTCTTGGCACTCACCTGTTGGTAAAGGTTTTCCCAGTAATCCTGGGTCATTAGCCGAAACAAGGCTAAGAAGGCCCAGCTGAAAGTGTCAAAGCTTGTGTAGCCATAGTCGGGGTTTCTGCCAGCTTTCACACAGGTGTAACCCTCTGGACACTGACTACATGTGAAAGAGAACATTACACATTAGAGTGGGTACAAAACACAAGCGAAAGAGCTCTACTGAAAAATTATAAATCCAAGGTTTCTTCCACAGGGCAACAACCATGAATAATGATTAAGAATGCATGATTTAGAGTTAGGAAGAAATGGATTTGGATCCGATCCTACTATGGACTAGTTGGTGATTTTGTCAAATTACTTGACTTTTCCAAGGTACGGTTCTTTCTGTGAAAACAGCATAATAACATCTACCTCAAAAGGATAAGATTGGTATTAAGTTTAAATAAGATAATGTGTGCAAATTATCTAGCCTACTGCCTGCACACAGAAAGCATTTAGTAAACGGTAGCTACTGCTGGCATCATCTTCATCATGATCATCATTATCATCAAAACTTGAAAACTTTCACCAGATGTTTTATAATAGTTCTTGGATCAATAAGAATTTATATGTAGGCCTCTACCAAAACTGTTTCTCCCATACTATTCTTGGAATGGATTAAAATAAAGAATATTCAAAAAATAGCAATTGTGTAAGTTCATAAAATTTGTAGCTTTAAGACTTTTTTCTTTCTAAAACTGGTAGATTGGTTTCCATGATGCCATTACATAAATAGAGTGTTCTGAGGTTATTTTGGAAGCTGTAACCTTATCTTGCTTATTTCTATGTTCCTGGTGTACACAGTGTCCAGCAAAGAGATACCTGGATAAAGGGACAAGCAAGAGAAAATGCCCTGCTGCAAAATGAAGTTGTAGTATGAAAGAAACAGCAAGATGTATATTTGCATAAATATGAGATTCTTAAGATGTCTTTCCCCAAGTCCATACGATCCTTTAGTTTAGAGTGGCCAAAACACTGTACTCAGTTAACTGTGACTCACATTCAATTGGAGAATGGGTAGAACTTGGGGATGGAAAGAAAAATTGATTTTGTTACTCTCTTTTTCCAGAAAGAAGGCAGGCCAGGTGGAATTTTCTGGAAGTAATTTTTTCTGACTTCTTAAGATTTACATGACTTGTTTCTTATGTTAATGTAAGCATTACCTCAAAGTCTTGCTTTCAAGAGTAAGCATTAGCTATGAACATTTTTAAAGTGTGGATTTGCTGTGGCAGAGAATAAGTCAAATAATAGCATGATTATATTGTTTTATATAAAAACAATACAGAATCAAAAATTCTGATTAGCAAACTTATTGAACATGTTTTCCTTCTTTTTCAGCCTTTAGAGTAAAAAGAAAACAAATATTACCTACCCTGAATCTGTGCTGAAACCACAAAGGAGAGCATCTTTGGATCCCTCCAAGTAATAAAAATACTCTGTTTAAGAAGAATTTGAACAAGATTAACGTTACAGAGTGTAAACTTTAAGAGTAATAAAGCAGGTAAATTGATCAATATAGACGCAGATACATACATTCAGCCTGGTCCAGGCAATGCGAATCCATTTATTTATCATAGTTTCATATATTCTCCCTAAATATTCATTGATAACTTCTTATGGGCCAGGCAGTGAACATAAGGATAAACATATTAAATAAGATCACTTGTTTTGTGGAGCTTGCTTTATGTTGAGGTGAGGGTAGAGTTTGGGGGTGGAGAATGACTTAAGTGAATAAATAAATTTACAAGGCATTTGCAGACAGTGATAATTGCTTTAAAGAAAATAAATTAAGACAAGGTGATAAGATGCAGTCCCAAGCTGGGAAGTCCTTTCAAAGGACATGACATTTGGAACTGAGACCTATTTGTGACAAAGAAGCAGCCATGCAAATATCCTGGTGAGGAGATATTTGGGCTGGGGAAGAGCGAGAACCAAGACCCTAGGGCAGAAATGAAGTTGGTGCGTGGAAGAACCAACAAGATGGCCAGCATGGCTACAGTACGGTGAGTGGGAGGACTGTGGCGGCAGAAGTAGGCAGGGGTCAGATCATATCAGGCTTTGCATATCATTGAAAGGAATTTGGATTTTAAGTATGATTAGAAGTATGATCATGCATTGCTTAATGATAGAGATACATTCTGAGAAATGCATCACTAGGCAATTTCATCACTGCGATCATCATAGCGTGAACTTACACAAACCTACATGGTGTGGCCTACTACATACCTAGGCTCTATGACATAGCCTGCTGCTTCTAGGCTACAAACCTGTACAGCTTGTTCCTGTACTGAATATTGCAGGCAACTGCAACACACTGGTAAGTACCCGCATATCTAACCATATCTGAACATAGAAAAGGTACAGTAAAAATACTGTATTATAATCTTATGGGGCCACCATTGTACGTGCAGGCTATCATTAACCAAAATGTCGTTATGCAGTGCAAGACTATAGTAGAGAAGTGGGAAATAGAGATACAAGATATCATTCACATTTTAAAATGTCACTGTGGTTGCTTCGTGGGCAGCGGACTATAGACGAGCAAGTGCAGAAGCTGGGAGACCAGTTAAATGACTATGGTGAAAAATGACATGGCTACAACTCAGAGACTAACTGTGGATACGGAGAAAAGAGGACGGAAGCAGAGTAGACAGGAATTGCTGATGGACGGCACGTGAGGTGTGCGCAACAGAGAGGACGATGGGGAGAGGGTGGTGCCCGTTACTGAGAGGAGGAAGACTGGGCCAGAGACGTCTGGAGAAGAACCGGGAGCTCTGTTCAAGCCACGCTTACTCTGACATAGTTAATTAGGTATTAAACTATTTTTCAAGTAAGCAGTTGGATTGATATGAAAGTTTGGGGTGAACAGAGCTATCAAGGATGGAGATATAAAGATGGGAGTTATCATCGAATAGATGGCTTTCAAAGCCACAGGACTTGACAAAATCACCCAGAGAGAAAGTGTAGCTAGAAAAGGGAAATGAAGGGAAGAGAGGGGAGAACAGGGGAGTGGAGAGGAAAGAGAGAGGAAAGAGGGAAGAGAACCCCTGCCTGAGTCCTAAAGTAATCCAAGAGAGGCAAAAATCAGTAAGGCAGTACTGTAAATGAATAAAATTTGTTTTCTGAAATTTTCTTATTGTTCATTCACCAATTAATATTTATTTAGGATCTACTAAGTTCTGGGTTTTGGGAATATGATGGTGTAGCAAAAGCATATTTCCTACAAAACATGCTACCCTTTGTATTTTCAGTGCAAAAAGGTCTCATAATCTTTTCTATTTTTCACAGGTTAAGACTTACTCCTAAGACTGGAGGCAGATCTAACCTTGCATAATAAATGTCTATAGGACTAAAAAAGTTTCGTCACCTCTCCCAAATATTCATTCTATTTAATAAGGACCTACTTTCTCTTTGGCTCAGGTCAAAGAAAAAAAAAAGAGGTTATTAGGAGACTTTTGGAGTAAATAGCATAAGACAGACTTTGAAATCAGATATTCTTGAACTTGAATGTTGTTTCTATCCCTTCCTATGTAAGTGAATTATCTTTATACCTTTAAGCCTTAGCTACTGCATGTGTAAAATATGGATAAGAATAACTACTTTATAGAGTTGTTGAATAGTGTAAAGGCATTTTGCATGTAAAGCACTTAATACAGTGATCCACACATTTTATCCTTGTTGCTCAAAGAAATATTATTAGTAAACTATTATACAAGTTCAGATAAATTAATTGACTGACTTACAGATCATCATTTTGTCTTACTTAGAAAATACAAATAAAAACAATAAAACCTTTAAGTTTGAGGTGGAGATTTAGGTTCGAATGTGCATGAACAGCTTTTTGAAAAAAAAATCCTGTTTCCTAAGGAGGATGGGCATGGCAGAGTGAGGTGCGGGAGGCTAAGATGCAATTTTGCATACACAAACCTCCAAGATATTTTACTAAGGAAAGATTACTTTAGAATTATCCTTTAATACACGGCTTCCAGTTTACCAGTCATTGAGGAGCTGCATTATAAAAATGGGCTCTAGAGCTACTTGTGCTAGCACATTGCCAGGCTACTGTATTTAAGTCAGTCTGCGAATGATGAAAGGGGAAGCAGTGTGAGTAGCTCACTCTGGTTATGCAGAACATTTTATAATAATTTTTAAACAACTAGACATTAATTATTAGGATAGTCGGCCTCAAGAAAATTTAAGGGTTAACATCTGGGGAAAAAAAGGAAAAATGGAATGCAAAAGAAATAAATCATTGCTTGTGTGCCTTCAAAAGCGGATGATTCTGAAAGATAAAGAGTGAATCATGACTCAGTACTTCCACTACTGGGCATATACTGAGGATAGAAAACACATATCTGTACAAAAATTTGTACATGGACATTCACAGCAACATTATTCATTATAACCGAAAAGGGGAAACAATCCAAATGTCATTCAACTGATGAATGCATAAAAAATATGGTATATACATACAATGGACTATTATTTACAATAAAAAGAAATGATGTATTGATACATACTGCAACATGGATGAACTTGGAAAACATTATGCTAGGTGAAAAAAGCCAGATACAAAAAGCCATATATTGTATAACTCCATTTATGCCAAATGTACAGAGCAGGTAAATAGGGGCAGAAGGTAGACTAGTGGTTATCAGGGACTGCGGTAAACAGGAATGGGGAGTGACTACTAATAAGGCACTGGATTTCTTTGAGGGGAGATGAATATATTTTAAATCACATAGTGGTGATGGTTGCACAACTCGGAATATAGTGAAAAAAAAATCCAATAAATTGTATACTTTAAAAGGGGGAATTTTATGGTAGGTGAATTATTTCTCAATAAATCTATTTTTAAAAAGTGGGACAGTATGTTTGAAAGGTTGTGGGCAAGGGTGGGGTAAATCTCAACTTCCCACAAAAATACTATAGGGGAAAAACAGAAAATTACAAAAATCGATATAACAAAAATCTAGAATCGATATTCAATTTAGTGCAGATTCTGGGGAAATTTTCTGTTAATTTTGAGACCAATGTAGCAAAATGGTAAAACACAATTGATGACCTAATCATTCTGTCTCCCCTGGCTTAGAAAGACAGCTTATAAAAACTTTGTTTTGCTTGGGTTTATGAAAGTCGAGGGTACACCCTCAACCAAGGGGGAATACTACAACTCTGAGACAACCAGTGCAGCGGGTCAGGTTGGAGCACAGTGCCTGCAAATGACATACTACTCTTTATTACCTGAGGAGAATCTCGACCTTTCCTCCCTGATCTCCTTCTAACAAAGGCACACATATTTGAAATGTTTCTTGATTTCCATCTCACATCTGGATAAATTATCTATGAAGGCTTATGTGTTCACGTAGGCAGCATTACACAGACACAATACAATCTTGTGTCAGACAGAATACAATCTTGATCTCATTTCCATCCAGTACTCACCACCAGTTTCAGTGAGAGATGCGGTGCTAGATAACTGTGTTGAAAACATGCAGTTCATGCTTTATGTAACATACTCTAATTAAGCAGAATTAAGCAGACTTCTGAGACTGTGTGTATAGATCACCTCATGAGATACCTACAAAACTACTTCTACTGAATTAAACTTTGATGTGAAGCTATCAGCCCATATTAGGGAAAGTCATTAAAAACAGTTGTGAAACTCATAATTGGTTATTATAAGGAGAGTGCTGATAAAGCTGAGTAAACTTTTGCTTTGTACAAATCTTTAGAAATACTATCAAGAGACAGATACTATTTTAACATTTGATAATTAGTATTATTATATTGTGATTAATATAAGATTTTGTATTATAGTTATATGTATACTCTAATAAATTTAAAAATAAAATTATATTATCATATAATAAATATATCATATTAAATATAAGCATATATTATATATTGATAATAAAACCATAATATATAAAATATATAATTTATCCATATAGTTAAGTGTAATGATAAATATTAATTCATAGCTAAATTTATTACTCTAAAGCAAGTTGATTCTTTTTTTATCTTATAGAAATTGTAAATTATGGAACTATCCCATGTTCCTATTGCCAGTACTGCTAGAATACTTAGAACCAGGAAGATTTATGAAAATTTTGTATAATATAATACAAATTCACACTATAGCCACTTCCTATACATTTGAATACTTTTGAAATAATTAAAATGAAAGCAACATTTCATTGTTAAAAGAGAATAATGTGTTTAGCATTATTTCAACCTATTAACAACTGTGGGGACATTCTTACTTCTAAACTCTTCTTCACTCTCAACGGTATTCATTACGCTTTCTAATGTTTCATTATTTTCAAGTGAATTCCGGAAACATTTATGCTTCAGGTTGCCCATGAACAGCTGCAGTCCTATTAGTGCAAACACGCTCAGACAGAACACAGTCAGGATCATGACATCAGAAAGCTTCTTCACAGACTGGATCAGAGCCCCCACAATGGTCTTCAGGCCTGAAAACAGGGTGGGGTGTGGGGAGGAAAGGCATTCATAATGACATAAAGCCTCTGAATGAGGAACAGAAACAGAACACAAGCTTTTGTGTTAAGGCATGCATTATATCAAATCTATGACCTTGAGTAACCTGATTTTAAAAAAGCCTACTAGCTCAAAAGGATGGATTTGCTATTTTACATATACTTTGTTTCTATATATTACAGCAAATGATTAAAAATCGTAAAATATTCTCAAAGAAAATTCTCAAGTTTTCAAAAAGAATAATTTGGCTGCTCAAACTACTTGTAAAAATAATCTTTATAAGTTCTAATTCTGTAAATGCTGGTCAAACACACCACCTCTCTATAATGGCACCAAAACAAATCACAGCACAGAGACAACTTATAATGAACTGATTTTCAATAAAGAAATGGTTTGTTGAGAAAAATATAAAACAATGTGTCATGCCATACTCCCATGCTGATATTTATCTCTTTCTTAACTACATGAAAAGCAATGAAAATGAATTGAAATTTTCCTTCCTGGATAAACAAACAGAAAATGAATCCTTATACAGGAGGGAAAATTTCAAGTTGAGATGTGAGCCAAGTGGTCATCTTCATCCTCCAAGACCCATGCAGTTGATTAAACTCAAAGGCTGACTTTTGATAATGATTGTGAAAAACAGAAGAAATCAAATTTAATTCAAATTGCATAAGAGAAAGGTTTTTTTTTGTCTTTCCTCCAAAGGATCAAAGTCAGCCCCGGTGTTTAACTCCACTCTCACCTGGAATGACTGAAATTGTTTTCAATGCTCGGAGAACTCTGAATGTTCTCAGCGCTGAGACATTGCCCAGGTCCACAAACTCTG
>CAUYSK010115535.1:17500-22714 GCA_963575035.1 Avahi laniger
ATAAGAGATCACGGCAAGAACTTGGAATATTAGATGTTGAAATGCTAACAACTTTATTTGAGGAAATAATTCTAAATGAACTTATACACTATCTTTTTTCGTCTCTTTGAACAAAAAAGTAATAAATAAAAGTAATATTTCCTAAGATTCTACTATTGTCAATCTTCTCTGAGAACCACACCTAATTATATTAAAATTGATAAACTAAAAACCAGAGTATTTCAAGATGCAAAAGGACTAAAATCTATATTTGAATAAAATATCGCAAACTACACCTTAAAGTACCACGGGGAGTAATCATTTTGAAAAGGATATGAGTGTACTAAAATTTTAATAGATATTCTTCTTAGAGGACTGAAAGGAGATAGCATGTACAAAGCAGGTGTGGCATTGAAACGGAAGATCGTTTTGCCTTTGTTCAATACTATGAAAGTCTGCAGGAAGAAAAAGAAGAAAAAGAAAAGCAAAAGAAAAAGAAATTGAGAATCCAAAATTTCAACTTAGCACATTGGTATCAGCAGTTCACCTTTTCCACATGGTAGTGTTGTATTAAAGAAACACTTCTATCAGATTCCACCAATGTGATTCCAATGCCGTGAATGCAGTTATCAGTGTTACCTTGGCTAATGAATTCCAAGTCCATTTCTTCTTAGTAAACTAAGAATTGAGCTATTTATGAGCACATAGAGTTTTCAAAATACTGTGTCTTCTCTTTTTTGTATCCCTTCAACAGTAACAATAACTGTGGCTATTGAAATTAGTTTAAAATACAACTCCCATCTCCTCCATTACATTGCATTTTAAGAAAATCAAATAGAAATTAGTTATTGCTGATTTTTACCATAACACCTTGAGAATTTTAATAATTCCTGGCAATTGTCATGGTTGGTTGCAAATATTTCAAACTATGAATTTCTTTCAAAAAATATTTTCATAAATTTAAGGAATGTCAGGGTTGGAAGAATCCTAATCGCCCTATTCAATTTCCCTATTTTAGTTGTAATACTAATAATAAATAAAATAAAAGGACATAATTAAAGGACTTGCTTGCTACAAACCATGGTAATTTAAAAAAACAAATGAATCAAATCAAACATTCTTAAAATATGTTATTGTAGCTGTTGCATAATGAGTGACATTCTCCGTGGCTTTGGTATTTAGTTACGAAATAAGAACAAACAAATAAATAGCAGCAACAACAAAACATTAAAACAACCTAAGGCATTGGCTTAGAAATCAAAAAAAACAAATTGAAATCCCTGTCTCATTTTTCTTCAGTTGGCAGACAAATTACTTGTGCTAGCTAGAAAACATTGACTTAGTCTTTTTGTTGTTGTTTTGTTTAATCTGAGTTTTATATAAATTTTTAAGTGGGTTTCTGGCAATAAACATTTTCACCAAATTAAGGAAGTAAATTTGTGAATCTGGCTTTTTACTTCTATGTGGCAGTGTTCTCTCAAGAAAACAAACCAGAATCTATTATTTTCAAATGTCCTTTTATTTTCCCATTCCCTTTCACTCTACCAATTATGTTCAAACACGATTTAACATAAAATTCACTTTTACATTGAAAAATTAATTTAAAAATTGTCCTTGAGTACAATTATTTTTTTCTTAAATCTCAGTATGCTTTTTAAAATTCATTCCTCCATTCTTTCTACAATTGTATAGTGAGCAACTATGTCATCAGAGGCAATGAAAGGAGTGAGCATAAATAAGGCGTGGGTTTTTTATTCAAGGAACTTAAGAACACAATAACCTTAACATAAGGTACGATTGACAGGTATCACACAGAGACATACAAATGGGGACAATGAGAGTGAAAAGGAGACAGGGTCACATGTCTGTCAGAATCACCAGGGAGACTTCTTGAACCAGAGGTCAGCTGAGCTAACACAAAAACCACAACATTACTACCTTGCCTTGGCAAGATCAAGTTATGTTACACTTAAAATAAAACAAAAAAAAAAGACTTAGTTTGGTATTTTAAAATTTAAATTATCAATTTTCATTTGCATTAAAAATCTTTAAGTAATTTATGGGCTTATACATACACATGCATTAGTTATAAGCAGGAAAATAGGTATGAATATGAATCCATGTGATTTGGGGATCAGTGTGTTGTGTCCAGAGAGACACAACATTACACTGAACACTGCCAAAAGATAAAAAAGAACTTAAAAGTAGTATGCCAATGTTAGAACCAGTTGTAATGATAAATAAGAAGAAATACATGTTCTGAATATCCTATTTTGTATTTAATTTAACATTCTAGTCATGATGTGCTATTCACCAAATTCCACTAATCTTAATTTAAAATATCTTTAGTACAGAAGGAAGCCAATAGAAATCCAGCACTGAAGTCAAAATAAACTCACCTTTTTGTCTGCGTAGTACGGGTCCAGGTCCTCCAGGGGCTCTGACACCATGCCTGGAGGAATGTCACCATAGATGAAGGGCAGCTGTTTGCCAGCCTCCAAGTCACTGCTTGGCTTTGGGGCTTCTTCATCATCTTTCTTTTCTTCTTTGGGTTCCTTTGCTTTTCCTTCAGCAATGCGTTGTTCAATGAGGGCAAGAGACTGTTTGGTGAAGTGGACAAAGCTCTGAGGTCCTGGGGGAGGCAACATTGCCATCTTTTCATCCTGTATATTTTATTTCCCCTTCAGTTCCTTACATAAGAGGCCTGGGTGGAAACAAAGAAATGAAGATTTACATGTCTGCCTGTCGGGAAGTCACATTAAACAACAACAAAGACTTTTAGTTTCAACTACAAGAGGTAATATGTTCATAGGATTTTATCAATTTGTTAAGTGACTACTACATGTCAGGCAATGGATAAGACTTATTTTCCATGTCTTCTAATTATTTTTATATTTAAAATTTTTAACTTAACACTTGAGAGTTTTAAAATTAAAAAAAATGATTAATTTCATGAAGAAATTTTTCTAAATTCCCTTTACTGTTCATCTGTATTCACCTTTGGTGCAATTCAACTCAGTTTTTCTCTTTTAAAAGTCCTCATAAGCCAGACGTGGTGGTATGCACCTATAATGTCAGCTACTCAGGAGGCCATAGTAGGAGGATCACTTGAGTTCAGGAGTTTGAGACCAGCCTGGGCAACACTGCAAGACGCTTTGCTGTCATTTCAACAATGTTCACAGCATCTTCATCAGGAGTAGATTCCATTTCAGGAAACTACTTTCTTTGCTAATCTATAAGAAGCAACTCCTCATCCATTAAAGTTTTATCACAAGATTATAGCAATTCAGTCACATCTTCAGGCTCCACTTCTAGTTCTAGTTCTCTTTCTGTTTCTACCACACTTGCTGTTACTTCCTCTGATGAAATTTTGAATCCCTCGAAGGCATCCATGAGGGTTGGAATCAACTTCTTCCAAATTTCTTTTAATGTTGATATTTTGACCTCCTCCGATGAATCACAAATGTTCTTACTGGCACCTAGAATGGTAAATGCTTTTCAGAAGCTTTTCAATTTACTTTGTTGAGATCCATCGGAGAATAGCGCTATCTAAGGCAGCTATATAGCCTTACAAAATGTATTTCTTAAATAATAAGACTCAAAAGTCAAAATTACCCTTTGATCCATGGACTTCAAAATATATGTTGTGTTATCAGGCACAAAAACAACACTGATCTCCTTGTATATCTCCATTAGAATTCTTGAGTGACCAGCTGTATTGACAATAGAAAGTATTATTTTGAAAGAAATCTTTTATTTTCTGAGCAGCAGGTCTCAAAAGTGAGCTTAAAATATTCCATAAAAATGCTATAAACAGATGTGCTATTATCAGGCTTTGTTGTTCCATTTATAGAACACAGGCAGAGTAGATTTAGCATACTTCTTAAGGGCCCTCGGGTTTTCATAAAAGTCCTAGGGTTTTCAGAATGGTAAATGCGCACTAATTTCAACTTAAAGTCATCAGCTGTATTACGTCCTAACAAGAAAATCAGCTTGTCCTTGGAAGCCTTGAGGCTAGACACTGACTTCTCCTCTCTAGCTATGAAAGTCCTAGATGGTATCTTCTTCCAATAGAAGGCTGTTTTGTCTACATTGAAAAGTTGTTTATAGTACCCATCTTGATCAGTGATCTTAACTAGATCTTTCTGATAACTTGCAGCAGCTTCTACATCAGCACTTACTGTTTCACCTTTACTTTTATGTCATGGAGTAAACCCTTCTTTCCTTAAACCCCCTGAACCGACCTCTGCTGGCTTCCAACTTTTCTTCTGCAGCTTCCCCACATCTCTCAGCGTTCACAGAACTGAAGAGTCTTAGGGTCCTGCTCTGTGTTAGACTTCAGCTTAAGGCAATGTTGTGGCTGTTTTGATCTTCTATCTAGACCACTAACACTGTCTCCATATCAGCAATGAGGTTGTTTCTCTTTCTTATCATTCATGCAGTTTACCAGACTAGCACTTTTAATTTCTTTCAAGAACTTTTCCTTTACATTCACAGCTTGGCTAACTGCTTGGTGCAGGAGGTCTGTCTCAGTTTTTGGCATGCCTTCTTTACTGAACTTATTTCTAGCTTTTGATTTAAAATGAGAGATGTGTGACTCTTCCTTTTACTTGGACACTTAGAGGCCATTGTAGATTATTAATTGGTCTAACTTTAATATTATTGTGTCTCGGGGAATAGGGGAGCCTCAGCATAGCAGAGAAATGGGGAAATGACCAGTTGGTGGAGCAGTCAAACACACACATTTATCAATTAAGTTGGCCCTGTGGAACTTCAAAACAATTACAATAGCAACATGGAAAATTACTGATCACAGGCCATTGTAACAGATATAATAATAATGAATCATGAAAAATTTTGAAATATGGTGAGAATTACAAAAATGTGACACAGACACACAAAGTGAGCACATGATGTTGAAAAAAAATTATGCCAACAGACTTGCTCAACACAGGGTTGCTGAAAACCTTCAATTTGTAAAAAATGCAGTATCTGTGAAGCACAATAAACTGAAGCACAATATAATGAGCTATGCTTACAGTTTGATAGCAACTTAAGATAATTTTTTTTTTTTTTTGAGACAGAGTCTCACTCTGTTGCCCGGGCTAGAGTGAGTGCCGTGGCGTCAGCCCAGCTCACAGCAACCTCAGACTCCTGGGCTCAAGTGATCCTCCTGCCTCAGCCTCCCGAGTAGCTGGGAGTATAGGCATGCACCACCATGCCTGGCTAATTTTT